>CAKNYM010016523.1:0-13282 GCA_932195095.1 Andricus curvator
TTTCAATTGGAAAAATTAATTTTTTACAAGAAAAAACAAATGTTTATAAAAATCGTTAAGTTTTCATTGAAAATATACATTTTCAACAAAAAAAAGCAAAGATTTTTTAACAAAAAATGGAATATTTAAATTTTTCACTTAAAACTTCAGTGATAATTTTTAACAAAATTCATTCTTGAATTTTTCACAAAAAAGTTCAATTTTCAACCGATTCAACACCAGTTCTCGTAAGATCACTGAAGTTAAGCATTGTTGGGCGCGGTTAGTACTTGGATGGGTGACCGTTCAGGAAATACTGCGTTGCTGTTGGCCCGTCGTGGGTGTGGTGGGACCACATTGGTAGTAAATATCCACCTAGAAACACTACCCGAATCGGGTAGTGAGGCAATGAACTTTCGAGTTCAAACTGCTAATCAATTTTTTTTTCCATGAATTTTCAACCAAGAATATTAATTCTCTAAACAGAAGGAAATTGCAGCAACATTCATTGATTTTTAACTAAGAAAGACAAATTTTCATAAAAAATGAAATGGCTAAAATTTCAACCAAAACATTTTTAAACTAAAATCGAAAATCTTCAAACGGAAATATATTTTGTTAACAAAGTAGTTTAATTTTCAACCAAGTATTTGAGTTTTCAACTAAAAAAGATAAATTTTCAACCAAAAATGGAATAGTTCAATTTTCAGTTTACAAATTACTTTCAGCCAAACAAAAAATAAAATTTCAAAAATATTATTAAATTTTCAACAAAAAAGAATTAATTTTCTACCAAAATATAGTTGAATTATCAACCCAAAAGGAAGAATATTCAATAAAACAGTTGAATTTTCAACCAAGAAAATGTCTTTTTAACCATGCTGTTGAATTTCCTACAAAGTAGATTGATTAATTTTTAATTAATTTCATTACAAGTTAATTACTTATATTCCTTTGAAGACTTCGAATGATCGGGATTACAAGTGGATTAATCTGGATTATAAGCGGCTTACCCTGCATTACAATTTAATTAATGAGATTACCTAAATTACTTCGAACTATCTGGATTACAGGTGGACTATATACAACATATACTTTAAAATCTCTTGGTTTTTAAACATTTCAAGGAAATATTTCGAAATATGTACATTTTTTATATTTCTTTTGTTAATGCTGACTTCTTTTAGCGAATATTTTTTGAACTTGCACCATTTATGTACGAAAACATTAAAATTTCTTGAATCATTTCTATCTTCGAAATGTTTGAAACTGGTCCATTGTTCGTGTCAGTTCGTAGTAGCAGTTTTTTGTGGCATATTTCTGGATATTTACGTTTAATGTCACTTTTGTGTATAATGAACTAAGGACTAGAATAAGAATTATATATACGTCTACTCCAAGCTTATCATTTTTAAGCTTGAAGAAAAACTAAAAACAAAGTAAAGTGTCGAAATTAGGGTTGTCCTCATTTTTCACTTTTCGAATTTCTCTGCTCTCATCCCCCAGTTTTATTCGAATACCCCAAAAAAATCACCTCCAATTTCGAGCAAAATCGGTTCATATTTAGGGGTGGCGCAAAGACCATGAATTTTCCCATTGATATTGTTCAGAATTCATCAGAGAATAAGAATCAATCATCATTATATTTATTTGCAGGGCACAGAAAAAAATGGTGACATGAATCCGTATCAGCCAAAAGCAAATTTGCCGAATCCTCACCGTCTGATCTTACTACCGGTAAATACTATACATACAGTTACGCTTTATTAGCCTTAAATCCATTAGCTCGAATATAAATGAATTTCTGTTTCAGGAGGGATCTAGCGTTCAAAATTATATCCAAGAACTGCGAAAACAGACAAATCAAGCTATACAACCTTACATTGTTTGCGTCAAAGGTTTGTACGGGAATTCTTCGCGCTATTTTTATAATTTTAGATTTTAAAGAAAAGTTTGGAAGAAAGTCTTTTGTAATATAAACTTTTTCAATTTAATAAAGAAATAGGCTTATAAATGCGTGAATTTATTTGTAATTGATAAATTCCTTTTTATTTAATTTTTAAAAATAATTCTTTTTTCACTGCGTAATTAGTAACTTTTCACTATTTCAATAGTGATTTTCCACTATTGAATAGTCGATATTTTACCTCCGAAATCACTATTTGCTCAGTGAAATTTCACTAATTTATTTAGTGGAATATTTTCACTAATTGAATTAGTAGTTTTTCACTAATTCGTAGTGACCCACTTCTCGCTAATTCAATTAGTGAAATTTCACTATGAAATAGTGATTTTTCACTATTTCAGATTTAGAGAGTGTACAAGACTTTTCAACAAAAATTATATGTATATCAATCATATGAGGTTGTCACCCCTAACACACCCACACGGTGCCCCTAAAATAACCACTAATCCAAAAATGTCAATTCTTCACGAAGTCCGCTTTATTATTTAAGAAACCTTCATTTGTTTAAATAATGCATTTCCGATGTGAATGTTTTTTTCTGTTAAACAGCACAACTAGTGATTGAAAATTTTCACCATTTTTAAGTCCAATTCAAAATTTTTTAATTTCAAACACTTTCGAACTCAAATTATTAACTTTTGGTTGCTTCAAGCTTTAAATTGCCAAAATGTTAAGACATAATTTGAAAATTTTTTCTCCAGTGGAATAATTTTCCAAAAACAACTAGTGATTGTCAAAAATATAATTTCTATTTTTTATATTCATGAATTGTTTAAACAACCAATATTTACTGAATTTTTAATTAATTTTTTTAACTGCAAATTTTTCTATTCTATTGTCAGTTGAAAACTGACCGTTTTTCGTTGAAAATTTGCCTATGAAAATTTTCATTGAGAATTCATCTTTTTTGGTTGAAAGTTGAACTAATTTGTTAAACATTTATTTTATTGTTCAAAGATTTAACTATATTATTGAGAATAAATTTTTAACTGAAAATTTAAGTAATCATTTTAGGTTGAAAATTTCTCTTTTTTAGTTACAAATGCAACCATTTGGTTGGAAATTCATGTACATAAAAATAGTATTCTTAAGATTTATGGACAAACTAAAAATGGGTTTTTTAATGAGAAATTTATTTGAAGAGAATATTCAAAAAGATTTCAAAAAATTTATAATTTATCAACAAAGAATCCTGAAGATGGTAAGGTAATTGTTTTAATTATGCAGATTAAAAAAAATGTTGGAAAAATTCGAATTATTTTAAAAGATATTTACCGAGAAGGTTTCAAGGTTTTGAAAAGATTTAAAAATAATTAAAAATTGGAGAAAATTTCAACAATGTTTTAAGAAAATGTACATTTTTTAAGACTGAGAAAAAAAAATACAAGCTTTTTTAGAATTTTGAAGGGTTTTAAGAGAATACAAATCTGTTCTTCCGATTCATGGGGAAATTTGAAATTATTTTTTATTTTGAAAAAAGAATTCTAAGCGAAAACTAAAAAAGATTTCAAAACATTTCAAATGATTTTCTAAAATTTTGAAGCAAAAATTTAAAAAAAATTAGATTAAGTTTAAGAGATATTTAGAAGTTTTTAAAGCATTAAAAAAGAAGCTAAGACTTGTACAGATTTCAAGAAATTTTTGCTAAGTTTAGAGTTTTGAAGGTTTCGAAAAAAATAAGCTTGACAAAAGTTTTGGAAGGTTTCAAGAGAATGAAAAAATTTTCTTTACATTCCTAGGAAAATTTTTAATTATTTTTCATTTTGAGAAATGAATTTTAAGAGATTAAGAATAATTTTTTAACAGTTTAAAAGATTTCCAAAATTGTCAAGAAAGAATCTGGAAGATTTTAAGGAAATTTTTCAGAATTTAAAAAAATGTTAGGATAAACTAATATAATTTCAAAAGATATTTGAGAATTTTAAAGGCCGTGACTAGGTGTACCGAAAAGGGGCTGTTTGTACAAAAATTTCGGTACGAATAGCCGGATTTTTGTGTAGATACACCCATATTTGTACCGAAGTTTCGGTACAGGTAGATACTTCCAATTTTAAAAGTTTTGAAGATATTAAAAATATTTTTAAACTTGAAAAGATTTCGGAAAATGTATAAAATATTTTTTAATTTCTTCCAAACTTCTAAAAGTCAAATTTTTGTCTGTAAAATCCTATAAAATAAAAAAAGTCTTCAAACTTTTCTAGATTCTTTTTCGATATATTTTAAAGTTTCATAATAACTGTTAATAATATGCAATTCTTATTTTCGTTATTTTCAGCTCACTCTTACCTAGCCACTCATTCTACTCTTCGAGTTTTCTTACAATAGACTCAATAGAGTAATAGATCAGAAAAGGAGGAAAGTCGCAATATTAATTGGGTATAACCAGGTATACGGACTGTACTGTAGGATGGATATAGAAGGTTCATACTTGATTCCAGAATCTAGTACGAACTAGTTATGATATAATGCATTGGAGACTGTAGTCCTTTTAAACTTTAAACCATCATCATTAGAGACATGCGCGTGAAAATCTTTAATGGAAATTTTCATTTTTTCAATTAAAATTTTTTTTCCAATGTTCAATCAGTTGTTTGTGAATATTTCCATCATAACAAATTGTAAGCTGTAACTTCAGTTTTCGTTATGAAAAAGTTTTTAAAGTAAAAGACGTGTGGCCTAAACTATTTCAATAGAAAATATTTTTAAATTTATATAAAATATATTATAATTAAAACTAAGTGCCTGGGCTCAGCGAAAATATTTGTGTTTTCACTTTTTTATTCAAATAATGTTTGCTTTTGCTATTTCTCGTAATTTTCTAAAACAGTGAGGACATTCATCTTAAAAATTAATTCAAGGAAATTCAATTATATCGAATATCTTGGGAAAAATAAATTCCTGGTAAAAAATTACATTTTTCCCAAATAACTTTTAAGCATTTTTAATAATAATTATTTAATATATATTGCTTTGTTATATAAAGTTTCCAAAAAATGAAACATTTTAGAGCGTCACGGCACATTCTACTCGCGCGCTTCGCTCGCAAGTTTTGAGCGCGCCTATAGGGCGCGCGTATGTTGGATCTCACACTTTACGCTCAAAATTGAGTTACATCGCGCTTCGCGCTCGGAGATTCATTCTTTGTACTCGGAATGCTCTAATGAAACTTTAGCAAAAACATCTCTTTTATAGATCGCAGTTTTTTTATGCATCTGCATACTCTGAATTTTCTACGTAATTGAGTATAGTTAAAGAATAAATTGCTTAAAGCTCTTTAGGCTATGAGGCACACATTCCAATCGTGACGCTCGCGCCTCGCGCTCGATTTTGGACAGAAACTTTTTAATGTATATTTATTTTCTGAGCCACCTTCAATAAAAAGCAGCAATCCTTTCTTCAGACTACCTTCCCTATCTCGCGATGTTATGCTAAAAATAGGATTTTTGTTCATACCTTTTTTTATGCATAAAACACATACTCCCGTTTTATTTAGACTTTTCACGCATCTCGCGTCTTTTGGCGTAATAATGGAATTTTCGATTTTTGCATATCAATTTCGATAAATAAGTTAAAAACGAAGATTTCTGTCGAAAAATTGTTCGAAGAAATTCTGTAGAAATTTTGGAAAGCTGAAATTCCTTCAAAAACTCTTCCCCATATTTCGCGTCGTTTGACTCAAAAATCGAATTTTTGATTTTTAGCATGGTATTTTCGTTACATAAAACCAAAATGACAAGTTCTATCCAAAAATGGCCTAAAAAATGTTTGAAGGACTTTTTAAAAGCAGCAATTCCCCAGTGAAACTGTTTTTCGTATCTCACGTCGTTTGGCTCAAAATTTGAATTTTTTATTTTTTTCATCATTGCGATCAATAAAATCGAAATTACAAGTCCTATAAAAAAATGGCCGAGAGAAATTTTGTAGGATTTTCAAAAACTATAATTCTTCCCTGACACTTTTTGTCGTATTTTGCGTAGTTTGGCTCAAAATTTGATTTTTGTATTTTTTGCACAGTATTTTCGACAAATCAAACTAAAATATCAAGTCTTATTTAAAAATGGTACAGGAAAAAAATATAGGTCTTTTAAAAAGCTATAATTATCCCTCCGAACCTTTTTACGTACCTGTCGTCGTTTGGCCTAAAATTAGAATTTTCGATTTTTGCACAGAATTTGTTCTTTCTTTTAGGGCCCAAAAAAAAAGTGTGCCAAAGCACGATTTGATACGTTCTTTTTTCCGAAAGTTATCGTGTTTACGGATACAGATCGGCAGACAGACCGGCAGATAGACAGACAGACAGACATACAGACTGACGCTATCGCCAAAACATGATTTTTGGCTTCAAGGGTATCAAAACATGGGACTCCGTTGAAAAACTGACGTGTGAAATTTCGGACGATTCTAATACGGTACCATTAACGACGGCCCTATTTGATTCAAAGACATTTCTTTAGTTTAAAGAAATGGTTTTTTGTTCAAATAGAGATTTTTCTTTAATTGGAGTTGATTTTCTTTATTTGGAAGTTTCTTTTGATTGAATAAAGAAATTGTGTTAAAGAAACGCTTTCTTTAATTCAAGACAAAAATTTTTCTGATTTTTTCATAAATACTCACAGTTAACATTAAATGCAATTTTTTAAATTTTGATTAATATTTATTTGTTTGTTGATTGCTGATGACGTGATATTTACATTTGATATTCTAATATTGCTATTTATGGTCCTTGATTCCTAAAACAAAAAACGACGTAGCATTATTTCATTCGCAACTTTTTACTATAACTTAGATTTACAGAGAAAATTTTTATTTTGAAATTATACTGTCTAATTTTAAAAGCTTTGAAACTAAAATTATTTGACTCAGACAATACGACAATTTCAAGTCGGTTGTGTTTAAGATTGTTCAATTTTAAATGTTTTGATTTTAAACGTCTTAAAGTTAGAAAAATTATAATTAATTATACTCTTTATTGTAAGAATATTTAATTAAGTATATCTAATTATCTCTCTGAAATCTAAATCACTAATTTAGTTTCATTATTATTATTATACCATTAAGCCATTTCCCTTTCGGGGTAGGCGTGACTTGCTCGGTTGGAAAATAGTAGTGTGTATATGGGTATATAGGTATATGTATAGGTATAAGTTAGGTAGGTATATAGGTATAAGGTAGATAGGTATATAAGTTTTAGGTATAGATATTTTAGATTGATCTGGAATTCTCGTGTTCTCGCGATCACCCCAAGTGAAGAGCCTCACAAAATTGTTATGTATGGTTCCCCACTTGGGCCCATTAGTATCCAAGGTCTCTGTTTCAGGCGACATTCATTCTATTGTCACTCTGTTTACAAATTAATTGTCGCCACACTTTTCTGTCCTGGCATACTACACTAGCTTCCTTTACGTCCATGCATTTTTTCATGCAAGCTCTTGTGTTTCTATGGCTTCTTATGTCTCTACGGATTAATGTCTCATTTACAGATTCTAACCATTCTTTCGGCGGTCTACCTCTGGGCATTCTGCCATTTACTGTACCTTTATACACTTGTTTGGTCAGTCGTTCATCTTTCATTCTTTCAAGATGTCCGAACCATCTTAACTGATTTCTTTCCCATATGTCAACTAGTGTCTCTCCTGTACCACATTCTTTGAGGATTGTCTCGTTTCGGACTTTGTCCATCAGTATTTTCCCGCATATTATGCGCAGAGGTTTCATGCCGATCGCGTTAATTTTACTCCTGTCCTTTTCTTGACAGGTCCACGTCTCGCTACCGTATAGTACAGTCGGTACGAATATAGAATTATTTATGGCCATTTTAGCTTTTTTTGATATGTTTTTATTTGTTAGGATGGACCCTGCTCTACCGATAACCTGCTTACCCTTATTTATGCGCCTATCTAACTCCCCATCTATTTTTCCGTCGCTAGTGAATAGACTACCTAGATATACGTACTTATGAACTTGTTCTAATCTCTCATCATTTAAGACAATGTTGCATATTGTTTTCTCACTTTTTCCCTCAAACACCATGATTTTTGTTTTATTTACGTTAATTTTGAGGTCCATGTTTTTCATGCTTGTATTAAGTTTATTCAACATTCTTTGCAAGTCCTCGATTGATTCTGCCATAACAATCTTGTCATCTGCGAAAGCTAACCCACGTACCTTGACTGTTTCGAGATCTACACCTTCTTCATCGAAGAGGGCAGTTCTTAGACACTTATCCATGAATATAATAAATAGCCACGAGGACATAACGCATCCTTGTTTCACACCTTGCATAATATCGAACCAGTCACTCAGTTTTCCATTTACCCTTACACTCGCTTTACTATCTGTATATATTGCTCATAATTTTTTAAAATCATTTCCGAGTATTGATTTTTACGACTTTCTTCTGCAAGTTGAGGAATTGGCATTATTCGGAAAAAAAATACAATACAATTTCTTGATATATATATTATGTACATATTTATAACTTAAGAATACATCGAAATATATATATTTTTCGCAATATCGTCTTAAAGAACTTCCAAAAATAGTTAATCTTAGGGATTTAATGATTTGATGAGAATGCACATTCTTAATCACTCGGTTATTTAATAAGCTCTGGAGAAAAATAAATATTAAATTTGAGGCCGTTCAAAAAATACGTAATGTCTTGGGGGGGGGGCACGTCGAGCGTTACCACAATGTTAAACTTACATACACTTAATATAGGAAAAGCGATAGCCGCCCCCCCCCCAAACTGTCAGGAAAAAGCGTTGAGTATTTTTTGATTTTCCCCTATCTACGAGGTGTAAAAAAATGGTCTCTTCAAAGTATATACCATTCGAAGCAGAATTTCCCGAAACGTATAAATCCATAAAGTCATAGAAAAGTATTTCTGGTGCCTTTTTTAAAAATCTTAAAAATCAGATATCTGGCTAGTCTGAGAGATCTCAATTCTAAAATTCTAATGAAGAACCTAGAACTTAAAGCAGGAAAGTGTCCTTGAATTTTTTACTCGAAATCTTTTTTTAGCTTTAGTAAATTTTCCGAGTACCCCATCCTTTGAATTTAAAGATTAAACCTAGAGACGTAAAAAAAGCAGGTATATATTTCGGGCGAGAGGACGGGGCGCTTCTGATACTCCTGTTTTTTTCTATTTTCTATTTTTTTAAACCGTCATATCTACCTATAATTCTTTTAATTTTTATAATTTCAAAAGAAAATTTTTATATTCTATCATAAAGTATATTAAGGTATAATACTTCAATATAAATTGAGAATTAAATTCTCTGTTATATTAATTTCAAATTTATAATTTAACTTGAATAGAAATTGTTACAAAAATTGGTTCTCGGATCGCTATAATTAAATATACATTAAGCTATTAATTAGTAAAATATACACTACGCGCTCCCTTATAAGACATTCCCCTATACGTCCGCTCCATTATACGACCAGTTGCCGCTCCCCTATACCAGCGTTTCCCAAACTTTTTTCGCACTTTTTAGGGAGGGGCAGGGCCGCCATCCTACAATTTTTTCACAATACTGCAACCCAAGGGGGATACTTGACTGCCGGTCATGCGGGCGGTTGTACGCTTCGCACGACCTTTCCATTGTGAGGATTAGAGCCGATTGAGAAAAATTAAACTTTGGTGAAATGTTAATAAATTAAACTTTAAATATCTGAATCAATTTCCTGATATAATTTTAAGAAAATGAAAAAAAAGTTGATGAAAATCGGTTAATATCTTCAATGCCAGTTGAGAGTTCTTGTAATTTTGCATGCACTTAAAGATTTACTTTATTACTGGACATATTAACCGATTTTCATAAACTTTTTTTTCATTTTCTTGAAATTATATCGAGAAATTGTTTCAGCGAATTAAAATTTAATCAAGCCATGTCTTTATAATTTTAGTTATTGGAATAGGCCTTAATCTCATGACAATGAAAGGGTCATCATAGCAGGTACACGAAAGTAGCCTTCTGCTGACAGCGTGGGGGCTTCCGAGTTGCCGGGCCCGGGGTGGCATCCCCCTACGGCGGCTGCCCGGCCCGGGGTGGTTTCCCCCGACCGCGGTCGGGGACGTGACCGTCGGCAGTAGTTTTGGGAATCGCTGCCCTATACGACGGAAAGGTCGTTCTCCACCATCCCCACTCTTCCGCTCAAAGCTCGCGCGGGAAGCAAATAGTCTCGCGCGTGAATATGATGTAGTCAGCTGTCAGTGACACAGGATTCGACGCGCACGACCACAAAGCCGGATAGATTCAGATAAAAACGGTTCTTCGACTTAGATGAAAATAATCTTCTAACTTAAGTTCCGACATACTTCCAGATAGGGCCGCATAAGATTCCGTCGGGCAAATAATTCAGTTTTATGTTTCCGATGTTCGCTTCAAAGCCGGATAGATCTAGATAGAAAACGGTTCTTGGACTTAGATGAAAAGAGTCTTCTAACTTAAGTTCCGACAAAGTTCCAGATAGGGCCGCATAAGATCCCGCCGGGCAAATAATTCAGTATTCTGTTTCCGATGTTCGCCTTAAAGACTGATAGATCCAGATAGAAACCCGTTTTCAGACCTAAATAAAAACAGTCTTCTAATGTAAGTTCCGACATATTTCCAGATAGGGCCACATAAGATTCCGTTGGGTAAATAATTCCACTTTCTGTTTCCGACGTTCGCTTCAAAGACGGATAGACCCAGATAGAAAACCATCTTTGAATTTAGGTGAAAAATATTGTAATTTAATTTCCGACATAGTTCCAGATAGGGCCGCATAAGATTCCGTCGAGCAAATAATTCAGTTTTCTGTTTCCGATTCTCGCTTTAAAGCCAGATAGATCCAGATAGATAACCGTTTTTAGACTTAAACGAAAACAGTCTTCTAATGTAAGTTCCGACAAAGTTTCAGATAGGGCCGCATAAGATTCCGTCGGAAAAATAATTTAGTTTTCTGTTTCCGATGTTCGCTTTAAAGCCGGATAGATCCAGATAGAAAACGGTTCTTGGACTTAGATGAAAAGAGTCTTCTAACTTAATTTCTGACAAAGTCCCAGATAGGGCCGCATAAAATCCCGTCGGGCAAATAATTCAGTTTTCTGTTTCCGATGTTCGCTCTGAAGCCAGATAGATCCAGATACCCTGGCGAACCGAACGAACGGAGCATCCGTTAAAAGGTCATGGAGTAATCACATCGTATACGACATCGTATGCGACATCGTATACGACATCGTATGCGACATTGTATACAACATCGTAATTTGGGATAGTATACGACATCATTTACGATGTCGTTTACGATGTCGTTTACGATTTGCAATTTTGTTTTAAATTTAATAATTAAGAATTTGGCAGAGATTACATATCAATAAGTTGATATAAAGGGTGAAATTTATAACTACGAAATAATACCTTTTTTAATACGAGTGTATGCCAGAAGTTTATTTTAGAATTGCAGTGAGTACATACATTTAATCTGTAAAAAGATACGTCCACGTTTACAGGACTGTGCTCCTAAAAAAACACCCTAATTTATGAATCCATATCTTAACGGTTTTCTTACTCATGCTTATTCTAATTTCCTTATACGAAAATGTCCTAAAGACCGGTTTTTTGTTTTTTAATAATAATGTGGGGTTGGAACAGTACACAAATACTCACTGTCATGCATCATCAAATGTACACATGTTTTTGAAATGTCCAGAGTTAATGCAGCTGATTCTCCTTCATCTATTTGTACAATTTTTCGCATCATATTACATGTAGTTTCGAAAAAAGAAATAGTGTGAACGTGGTGAACTATTGTATATTCTTTCTTCGTATTTGAATCTACAAGGAAGTAATTTAGTTGAACATATGTACCGTCACGTAACTGAGCAAATGTATTATTTGAACGTTTGTTGTTCTTTAGTGACGACATATATACGCATCTATTTTTAATTGACTCACATTTGAGTTTGAACCAAAATATCTATTTTCAGTCATTTTAAAAGTTTTTTCAACCATTGTCGTACCGGTTTGAAGAAGAAATCTTCTTACACTTGAACAAGGATGCACTCGTTGCTTTAAAATTAGCATGCTATAATTTAAGCTAATGTGACGACATACTTGACTATAAATGCCCTTAGCAGCGTGAATATTAAACATAACAAAAAAATCTTGTTAAGCACTATCTTTAACGTTGATTTCAGCATTACAAACTGAACAGTGCACAAATTTATTCTTTCGCTGAAATTCTCCTATGTATGTGTGCACAATGCATGCAATTTTTCGGACAAAATAATTTGTCAATTAGATATTTGCTAGAAGGTAAAACGTGTTCGTCGAAAATACAATTCATTAAATTAAACAAGTCATAAATTTATGATAAACACAGTGCATGCAGAAGTGAGTACTTTATAATCATAATAATGATTTCACCTACACTTCTGTTAACAGTTTTTTTTATTGGATCGTTAAAGTTTTCGCTATTTACCATATCATCGAGGGACTTATAACTCTTCTTAAGTGGAGATACCACATTTTCTGTTTCGTCTGCAATTTCATTCATGAAGACTTCGTTATTGTCCAAAGTATCGTAGA
The DNA here is from genome assembly GCA_932195095.1 of Andricus curvator. Taxonomy (NCBI): domain Eukaryota; kingdom Metazoa; phylum Arthropoda; class Insecta; order Hymenoptera; family Cynipidae; genus Andricus; species Andricus curvator. The sequence continues at coordinate 12,523 of CAKNYM010016523.1, forward strand.
AAAAATCATCATCCTCTTCTGCATTCTGAAACGCACAATTATATAAATTAATGTAAAGATGGTGTAAATTTTTTTACTTTAGAACTTTTATAGACAAGTATTTTTACCATTTTCGAAATTTTTGGTATTACAAACGATAAATAACTTAATCATCTACAGTTAAACTATAAAATATTTCACAATTAGAAAATTGTTTAATGAAATTTTAATTAATTAATCAGAGTTAATTACATTCTAATCAGAAAATGTATTACATTTGTAAAAAAAACTCTTCGCGCATTTTCATAAAATATACACGTTTTGAGATCACCTGAACTGAAAAAAATATTTCCTACGGTGGTTTATATCTGCACTCTGTCTTTGAGCACGATAAATCCTTATTAAATTTTTCTATTATATAAAAAGTTTACAGGTACATTATTTATAAAAACTTTTAGGAATACAAATTAACTTATAAAATTATTTAGCTTAGAGGCTACTAAGAATGTTTTATACAAAATTAAAATTCACTGAATTTCGAACTAGTAATCTTAAGCAAACTTTATTAAACTATGATCTTCATTCATGAGAATTGGAAGAATAGTTTCATATATAAAAGCAAAAATAGCTATGGCATAATTTTATTTTGAAAATTAAATTGTACTATTTATAAAATGGTACATTACCTCAGCGCATTCTCTTCTATAATTTTCAATCATATCTATATCATCCCCTAATGATTCTATAACACTATCAATACCGGGAGTGCTGCCTTCAAAAG
>CAKNYM010016525.1:0-10011 GCA_932195095.1 Andricus curvator
TTATATTTATATTTATATTTATATTTATATTTATATTTATATTTATACGACTAGTCAAGGAGAGTAAAGAAAAAATCAGAACAGAAGAAGAGAATAAAATACAAAACGGCTTTGGAGGAATAATGAAACTACTATATAAACAGTTGAAGGAAAGTAAAAGTACAGAGTTTGCGAGCATGAGAAACAGCAAAGGTGAAATGCTATATGATATAGACGGGATAGTAGACGCTTTAAAAGACTCTTTTAAAGAACTATTAGGAGGTGAAGATATAGGACAACAAAACTGCGACATAGAACATAATGCATTAGAAAACCCAATTGAAAAAGTCTGTGTCACTGAGGTCCGAGACATAATTAAGAACTTAAAAAACGGTAAGGCTGCTGGCATAGACAGTATTAGTGCTGAAATGCTCAAATACGGTGGCGAGTACATACCTCACAGGTTGTGCGAATTAATAAATTTATGTATCGAGACGGGGAAAGTCCCAGACGATTGGAAAAAAGCGATTATCGTACCAATATACAAAAGAAAGGGAGATAAAAACAACTGCAGTAATTACAGAGGTATCAGCCTACTAAGTACCGTAAGTAAAATATACTCAAAAATACTTATTCGTAGGGTAATGGAAATCACAGAAGAAAACATATGGGAAGTCCAAAGTGGATTTATGCCAGGAAGATCATGTACAGATCAGATATTTAGCCTAAGACAGATCACAGAAAAAAGCTTGAGAGTAGGAAAGAAAGTTTTCTGTGCATTTATTGACCTAGAAAAAGCATTTGACACGGTAAATAGAAGTAAACTTTGGGAAGTTCTTAAAGAATACGGAGTAAATGGAGGGCTCCTGCAAGCAATAAAAACAATATATACAGGCAGTAAAGCGAGCGTAAGGGTAAACGGGAAACTGAGTGACTGGTTCGATATTACGCAAGGCGTGAAACAAGGATGCGTTATGTCCTCGTGGCTATTTATCATATTCATGGATAAGTGTCTAAGAACTGCACTCTTCGACGAAAAAGGTGTAGATCTCCAAACAGTTAAGGTACGTGGGTTAGCTTTCGCAGATGACAAGATTGTTATGGCAGAATCAGTCGAGGACTTGCAAAGAATGTTGAATAAACTTCATACAAGCATGAAGGACATGGGACTCAAAATTAACGTAAATAAAACAAAAATCATGGTGTTTGAGGGAAAGAGTGAGAAAACAATGTGCAACATTGTCCTAAATGATGAGAGATTAGAACAAGTTGACAAGTACGTATATCTAGGTAGTCTATTCACTAGCGACGGAAAAATAGATGGGGAGTTAGATAGGCGCATAAATAAGGGTAAACAGGTTATCGGTAGAGCAGGGTCCATCCTAACAAATAAAAACATATCAAAAAAAGCTAAAATGGCCATACACAATTCTATATTCGTACCGACTGTACTATACGGTAGCGAGACATGGACCTGTCAAGAAAAGGACAGGAGTAAAATTAACGCGATCGGCATGAAACCTCTGCGCATAATATGCGGGAAAACACTAATGGACAAAGTCCGAAACGAGACAATCCTCAAAGAATGTGGTGCAAAAGAGACAATAGTTGACACATGGGAAAGAAATCAGTTAAGATGGTTCGGACATCTTGAAAGAATGAAAGATGAACGACTGACCAAACAAGTGTATAAAGGTAAAGTAAATGGCAGAATGCCCAGAGGTAGACCGCCAAAAGAATGGTTAGAATCTGTAAATGAGACATTAATCCGTAGAGACATAAGAAGCCATAGGAACACAAGAGCTTGCATGAAAAAATGCATGGACGTGAAGGAAGCTAGAGTAGTATGCCAGGACAGAAAAGTGTGGCGACAAATAGTTTGTAAACAGAGTGACAGTAGAATGAATGACGCCTGAAACAAAGATCTTGGATACTAATGGGCCCAAGTGGAGAACCATACATAACAATTTTGTGAGGCTCTTCACTTGGGGTGATCGCTAGAGAGATTGATCAGCAACCTGGGTCGGAGCAGTGTTGCGGAGTAAACGTGTCATTTAAATAAATAACACGAGAATTCCAGATCAATCTAAAATATATATACCTAACACTTATATACCTATCCACCTCATACCTATATTCCTCCCTACCTTATACCTATATACCCATATACACACTACTATTCTCCAACCGAGCAAGTCACGCCTACCCCGAAAGGGAAATGGCTTAATGGTATAATAATAATAATAATTTATATTTATATTTATATTTATATTTATATTTATATTTATATTTATATTTATAATACAATTTAATCTTAAGCTTTTCAATTTTGTAAGCTTCTGTTTAAAAATTTCTCATTTTTAAACACTTTCCATCTTAAATAATCCAAATTCAAATACTTTCATTTGGAAATGATATAAGTTCAGTTCCTTTATATTTTATAGTTCTATATATTTTTTTTTAATTTCAAACGCTTTTAATTAGAAATTATTAATTATTGTTTCAAAAATGTTTAAAACTTAATATACAAAACATTTCTTTGAGACTGGATTTTCAAATTGTTTATATTTTAAATAATTAGGGTTTCGTAGCCCCCGGAAGTTTCGGTCGGATGTCCGTCCGTCCGTCCGTCGTACTTTTTTCCGAGGAGTGGAAAAGTGGTTAGGGCGAAAGTAGGGGAAATAAGGGGAGGCAAAGTCGGAAAAGCGAGAGGAAATGAGAGAAGGGAAAGGAGCGGAATCGAGGGGAAATTATGGAAGGGAAAGTGTGAGAAGCGAGGGGAAATTAGGGGAGGGAAAGTATAAGAAGTCAGGATAAATGAGGAGAGGTGTAGTAGGGGAAGTGAAAGCAAATAAGGGAAACGTGATGAGGGGAAGGGAGAATGAATTATTCAAGCGGAAGTAGGAGAAGGAAGGGCAAGCGAAGAGAGAATAAGTAGGTGAAGTGAGAAGAAATAAGTGAAGTGGAAGTAGGGAAAGTGGAAGTAAGAGAAATTCATGGAAAATTAGGGGTAAAAAGTAGGGGAAATGAGCGGAGAGAATGTAAGGGAAATAACGGGTAGGAAAAGTAGAGGAATTGAGGGGTAATCAGGAGAAATGAGAGGTTGATTAGTAAAGGAAGTGAGAGGAAGTTCAGGAGGGGAAATAATGGGAAGTTTGGGTGTATAGTCAGGTAAGTAAGGGGAGGGCTATTAGGATAGTGCGGGTGAATATGTGAAGTGATGGAAAATGAGGGGAGGGGAAGTAGTTAAAATCAGTGGAGTGAAAGTAGGAGAATTGAAGACAAATGAGGAGAGGGAAGTAGGTGAAACAGGGGAAATAAGGAAAGGGAACGTAGTGGGATTCTGGGAAAATGATGGAAAGGGAAGTAGCGGATGTGGAAATAATTAAAAATTGGGTGAGCGGGGAGGGGTGTAGTAAGGGCTGTGGAAGGGAAGTAGGGGAACGGATATGTTAGCCAGGGAAGTGAGGAGAAGAGTAAGTACAGAAGGAAGAATTTAAGGAAGGGAGTGGTAGCAAAAGGTGAAGTGGGGGGGAAGGGGTGTAGCAGTTGAGTGGGAAAAGTAGGGGAAGTAGGGGAGCAAAAGTATTGGAGGGGGAAGTTTCAACGACTTAATTAACGTCTTAATAGGCTACTTTTATTATTAATTAAAAAATTTTAATATTTATTTCAATACATCAATTAATAATATTTGTCGTACAAAATTATTTTTTCAAATTCAGTATTTAATATTCTTAACAAATTTGAATGCTCTGCACAACAAGAAAATGAGAACTTTTTTTTACCTGAAAGGCATTTGAGTGGCAGATTCTGATTATGAAGAGGGTAAAACGCGAAATTTTTTGTTAAGATTATTATCATGATAAAATGAGAACCACTGTACCATTTGTAACGAGATCGGCGTAATTACTTTCCACTACGACGGAAACGGTATTTAAACGTATTAAATGAACAGGCGGTTTCTGTCTTTTTCTATTTTTCTCTCTTTCTTCCTTTCATTCGCTACATTTTCGTTGTTATACTGTTCGCGTTGGTAACCGAGATTAAAAAAGAAAAAGAAATGTTTGCGTTTGAAGGACTTAAATATAAGCCGAGAGAAAAGTGAACATTTGCGTACTGCGTACTTCATTATGAAAGGGGGCGGGGTTATAGATTTTTAGATAGATCTAGAATTCCCGTGTAGTTTACTTAAAAAACACGTTCATTTCGCAACGCTGCTCCGACCCAGGTCTCTGATCAATCTCTCTAGCAATCACCCCAGGCGAAGAGCTTCACAAAGTCATTATGTAAAGCTCTCCACACGGGCCCATTAGTATCCAAGGTCTTTTGTTTCAGGCATCATTCACTCCTATTATGAACCAAGGGGGAGAAATGGGACTTTTTCGACGAGTACTGAAAAAATACACGAGTCGCAAAAAGTCCCCTCTCCTTAGCGCATATAATATTTTTTCTCGCAAACGCATGATTTCATGGAGGAATTTTAGGAAATGTATTTTAATATTACACCAGAGACTCGATAGATGAACAATCTCGGGGGTTGCCTGAAAATGGCCTTGTTCATATAACGCGTACAGCGAAACGTAAACAGTCAGGGCCGCCTGAACCGTTTCCATAATATTGCGCAATCTACTTGACTGAGTAGTATAGTGCACGCGTCCCTTCAGAGGCGGAGTCGCAACCGTCTCTCGCCCTGCCCCCTGAAAAACTGTGGGGACAGTAATTCTAGGAATTCATATAGCGCGTTCGATCGCGCGTTCAAATAGCGAGTCTCTGGTGTAATAAATTAATTTGAATTTGTCAAACGCAATCAACTGATCGCTTGACGATCACTTTTTCTGAGCCGAAAATCTTAGCCAATTTTTTGAAACAGTAATTAATAATTTCGAATTAAAAACGTTTGAAATTAATATATATATATATATATTGAGCGACTTCAAAATTATAATGTTTCAAATGAAACAATTTCAGATCAGGTAAGATTATGCAAAAAGAAAAATATTTCAAATGGAATAAAAAGCAATTAAACTTTTATCATTTCTAAATAAAAGCGTTGTTTAAAATTGAACTTTTTTAGTTGAAAATTAAACTTTTTTTTCAAGTTCGTTTTGTTAAAAGTAATTTCCTTCATTTTGTTGGAAATTTTTTTTTGTTTTGTTTAGAAAATTAATCTTTTTGGTTAAAAAATCATATTTTTGTCAAAACATTCAATTCCTTGGTTGAAAATTGAACTGATTTTTTCAAAATTCGTTGCTTTTTGTTTGACAATTAGTTTTTTTAACTGAAAATTCAACTGTTCCATTTTATATTAACAATTTACTTTTTTTAGTTGAAAATTCAGCTATATATTTAAAAATTTATGTATTTTGTTGAAAATTCGTCTTTATTTGTAGAAAATACATTTAGGTTGAAAATTAGTTATTTTTTTCTCCTAATTTAATATTAATTTTCAACCTAAATGTATTTTCTACAAATAAAGACGAATTTCCAACAAAATACATAAAATTTTAAATATATAGCTGAATTTTCAACTAAAAAGGTAAATTGTTAATATAAAATGGAACAGTTAAATTTTCAGTTAAAAAAACTAATTTTCAAACAAAAATCAACGAATTTTGAAAAAATCAGTTAAATTTTTAACCAAGGAATTGAATTTTTTGACAAAAATATGATTTTTTAACCAAAAAGATTAATTTTCTAACAAAAAAAAAGAATTTAAAAAATTTTAATTTTTTCTCTTTCGGTTGAATTCGACTTTTTTTAATTTAAAATTAAAATCTCTTTTCGTTGAAAAATCAACTGTTTTTTTTCGAATTCAAATCTCTTTTGGTTGAAATATCAGCTCTTTCATTATTCTTGAAAATTATTTCATCTTTTTTTAATAATTTTTTAACTGAAAAATAAGGTATTCAATTGTTGGATTGAAATTTATTTTTTCCAGTTACAAATTCAACTAGTTGCTTGGAAATTCATGTATTTTTATGGATGATTCTGAACCAATCTATTTAGATTATTAGATTTTCCAAATAGGAAAAGAAACAATCAAAAAATTTTAATGTATTTCTCTAATTGCTAATATTTAATGCATTATTTTTAAAAAAATTTATATAAAAAAATTTCTTTCAAGAAATTGAGGTAAAATTATTTAGACTTAATTAAAATAATTCTAAAAATATTCATAAGCAAACCCTGCAGATTGGAACGAATCATGAGTGTTTAGTGTCTCTATTTAAAAAATTTTTAATTTAGGATAAAAAAAAAATCTATTTCATCATGAATAATTTTGTTAAGAATTCGTCTTTTGGTAGAAAATTAATCTTCTTGGCGGAAAATTCATTTTGTTTGGAGAATTCAACTACTTGTTTAAAAGTTGAAATGATTTGTTTAAAATTTATTTTTTTTGTTTTATAATTCATCATTTCACTTGAAAATTCATCTCTTTGCTTGAAAATTCATCTTTTTTAGTTGAAAATTTAATTTTTTGTTTAGAAATCTTGCATGTTATTCGAAATTCGTCTTTTTTGTAAAACAATTAATCTCCTTCGTTTAAAAATCATCGTTTTTGGTTAAAAATTCAACCACTTGGTTAAAAGTTGAACTTCTTTATTAAACATTGATTTTTTGGTTTGAGATTCATCATTTTAGTTGAAAATGAATCCCTTTAGTTGAAAATTGATCTTTTGTTGTTAAAAATTATATTTTTTGAGTTGAAAATTCAAATTTTTGGTTGAAAGTTTTTGTATTTTTTTGAAAATTCGACTTTTTCGTAGAAAATTATTCTTCTTGGTTAGAAAATCATTATTGGTTGAAAGTTGAACTTTGTTAAAAGTTTATTTATTAGATTTAAGATTCATAATTTTAATTCAAAATTCATCTCTTTAGTGAAATATTAATCTTTTTTAGTTGAAAATTTAACTATTATCTTGAAAATTCGTTTTTTTAAATTAAAAATTAAATTTTTTTTAGTTGAAAATTCAACTTTTTGTTTGAAAGGTTCTTTTTTTTGTTGAAAATTCGTCTTTTATTAGAAAAATATTCTTCTTGGTTGAAAAATCATATTTTTTGGTGAAATATTCCATTACTTGGTTCAAAGTTGAACTGCTTTGTTCAAAAGTCATTTTTTGGGATTGAGATTACTTTTTAGTTATCAATTCATCCCTCTAGTTGAACATTGATTTTCTTTAGTTGAAAATTAAAAGATTTTTTTTTTAAATTCGTCTCTTTTGCAGAAAATTATTTATTTTTTTATTTTGTTGAAAAATCATCTTTTTTGGTTAAACATACAACTACTTGGTTCAAAGTTCAAAGTTGAACAATTCAACTACTTGGTTGAAATTCCAACTGCTTTGATAATTTTTTTTTTTTTTTTTGTTTATAATTCATCTTTTTATTTGAAAATTCATCTCCTTGTATGTATACCATTAAGCCATTTCCCTTTCGGGGTAGGCGTGACACTACCCGATTCGGGTAGTGTTTCTAGGTTGATAACTTGTAGTAAATAACTACAAGTGTGGGCTCACCACACCCACGATGTGCCAACAGCACTCAGTTTTCTCGAATGGTCACCCATCCAAGTGCTAACCGCGCCCAACGCTGCTTAACTTCAGTGATCTGACGAGAACTGGGTTTTTCAGCGTGGTATGGCTTGATTTTCGAAAATTCGTTTTGTTGTTGAAAATTAACATTTTTTTGTGGAAAATTCGTCTTTTTGTCCAAAATTAATCTTATTGATAGAAAAATCATCTATTTTGTTAGAGATTCAACTGCTTGGTTGAAAGTTGAACTTCTTCGTTAAAAAATCATTTTCGTTTTGTTCAAGATTCATTATTTGAGTTGAAAATTCGTCCCTTTGGTTGAAAATTTATCTTCTTCAGTTGAAAATTTAACCATTTTCTTGACATTTTTTTTGAATTCGTCTTTTAGCAGAAAATTATTATTTTTTGTTGTTGTTGAAAAATCATCTTTTTTGGTTGAACATTCAACTACTTGGTGAAAAGTTGAACTACTGTGTTCAAAATTCCTTGTTTTTTTGTTTTGAAATTTTTTTTTCTAACTGAAAATGTAACTATTTCATTTTTTTGTTTAAAATTAATCTATTTTATTTGTAAATTCAAATATGTATTCGAAACTCGATAAATTTTGTTGCAAATTCGTCTTCATTCGTAAAAAATTCGTCTTTTTTCTTGAAGCAAACTTAATTATTTTTTGACAATTCAACTACTTGCTTGAAATTCCAACTGCTTTGATAAAAATTTTTGTTTGTTTGTTTATAATTCATCTTTATATTTGAAAATTCATCTTCTTGGTTGAAAATTGATCTCTTTTATTTGAAATATTAACTATTTTGTTGAAAATTCGTTTCGTTTTTTTGTTGAAAATTAATATTTTTTTGTGGAAAATTCGTCTTTTTTGTAGAAAATTAATCTTATTGATGGAAAAATCATATTTTTTGTTAAACATTCAACTACTTGGTTGAAAGTTGAAATTTTATGTTAAAAAATCATTTTTGTTTTGTTTAAGATTATGAATCTTGAGTTGAAAATTCATCTCTTTGGTGGAATTAGTCAATATTTTTCAGTTGAAAATTTAACTATTCTGTTGAAAAAAACATTTGCATTAAAAACTAAAATTTTTTTTAGTCGAAAATTCGTTTTATATGTAAGAAATAATATTTTTTGGTTAAAAGTTCAACTAATATTTGGTTGAAAGTTGAACTGCTTTGTTTGAAAATTGATCTTCTTTAGTTGAAAATTCAACTATTTTGTTGAAAATTAATTTTTTATATTGAAAATCAAAATTTTCCGTTGAAAATCAAAATTTCTGGTTGAAAATACTTGTATTCTATTCAAAATTCTTTTTTTTTTTTAGAAAATTCATCTTTTTGGGTTAAGAAATCATCTTTTTTTTGTAAAAAATTCAATTACTTGGTAGAAAGTTGAATTGCTTCGTTAAAAATGCATGTTTTTGGTTTGAGATTCATTATTTCAGTTGAAAATTCATGCCTTTAGTTGAAAAATCATCTTTTTTGTTAAACAATTAACTACTTGGTTAAAGTTAAAATCCTTTCATTATTTTAGTTGAAAATTCATCTCTTTGTTTGAAAATTAATCTTCTTTAGTTGAAAATTTAACTATTTTGTTGGAAATTAATTTTTTATGTTGAAAAGTGGAATTTTTCAATTGACAATTCAAATTTCTGGTTGAAAATTCTTGTATTTTATTTAAAATTCTTCTTTTTTGTGACAAAGTAATCTTTTTGGTGGAAAAATCATCATTTTTATTAAAAATTCAGCTACTTTGTTGAAAGTTAAATTGCATTGTTAAAAATGTATTTTTTTGGTTTGAGATTTATTATTTCAGTTGAAAATGCATCCCATTAATTGTAAATTGATCTTTTTTAGTTGAAAATTTAACTGTTTTGTTGAAAATTTTTTTGTATTTTGAAACTTAATATGAAAATTCTAATTTTTGGTTGAAAATTTTTATCTTTTGTTAAAAAATTCGTCTTTTTTGTAGAAAATTATACTTCTAGGTTGAAAAAATCATCTTTTTTGTTTTAATATTAATCATTTCTATTTTCCAACCGAGCAAGTCACGCCTACCCCGAAAGGGAAATGGGTTAATGGTATAATAATATAATTTAATGAAAATTCATCTCTCTGGTGAATAATTGATCCTTTTTAGTGGAAAATTTAACTATTTTGTTGAAAATTCTTCTATTTTGTTACAATTTGTCTTTTTTTCGAAAATTAATATTTTCCGTTGAAAAATCATATTTTTTTATTAAAAATTCAGCTAACTGGGTCAAAGTTGAATTGCTTCGTTAAAAATGCATGTTTTTGGTTTGAGATTCATTATTTCAGTTGAAAATTCATGCCTTTGGTTGAAAATTGATCTTTTTTAGTTGAAAATTTAACTATTTTGTGGAACATTGGTTGTTTTTTTGTCGAAAGTTAATATTTTTTTTGTTAAAAATTCATCTTTTTATTGAAATGTTTTGTATTTTGTTGAAAATTTTCATTTCATTCATTATTTT
>CAKNYM010016529.1:0-10085 GCA_932195095.1 Andricus curvator
CGTAACTTAAAAAAAAACAAAGAGTAAGTTTTAAGCCAAACAACGCACGACATGAAAAAAAGTCTGGGAGAGGAAAAGGTTGCTTTTTGAACACCCTACAAGAATGTTATAACAATTCGCACAAAAAAATAATGAAAAATCCAAAATTTCATTTTGCAGTCAAACTATGCAAGACACAAAAAATATGAATAGACAAAAATTGTTCACACAAAAAAGATCTACAAATTCTTCAGTAATCACTTTTGTATAGGACGCGTAGTTTTTGTTTTACTCGTAAAAAACGTAATAAATTTTTTTGTTTTTAATTGAATTTTTGGGGCGAACGACACAAGCTAAGACAAAAATAAATCAGAAAAAATTGTACACCCGAAAAAGAGCTACAAATTTGTCATTAATAATTTTTTGATAGGACGCGTACTTTTTGTTTTAATCATAAAAAATAGCATTGAAAAAAATTAAATTTTTGTAATAACAAACTTTTTTTTCATTATAAAAACAAGACAATAAAAATACGTTTTTTTCAATACCAAATGCATATTATGAATTGTAATAATATAAATTTATTGGAATGATACATTTTTCAGGGTATAGCTGAGAATAAAATTTAATGCAAAATAAGAAACAAATATCAAAGTAATCATGATGGATAAAATTTGAACTTTATATTGCAATATCTGAGTAAGCAATCCTAGACCGAGGTACATAAATATATCTAATATACATTTGATATGAAAGTGTTGAACCTAATGGAGAAATGTTCGCATGTTGGACAAAATCGAGTGCGAAGCACGAGATGCGTGATGAGAATGTGTTCGTTAAAGCCGAAGTAGCTTTACCAAAAGAAAATTCACAATCGCCAAATTACAGTTGTCGATGCTTTGACCTTTGATTTTGAAATGTCTGTTCACAAATTTGGGGGAAGTACAAAGACCAAGCGCGCAGTGCAAGGCAAATACATTATCGAGCGCGAAGCGCGAGAACCAAAATTCGTGCGCGACATGAATGTGCCCCCATCAAGAATGAAATATATTTCATTCGCCCAATTTAATACATAACCTCTCTCTGCCCTCTCGTATTCAGATTCTTCATACCCATATATCCTTATATGATAATCTATATACAGGGTGACTAAAAAGTCCCGGGACGGTTAGATATTTCCTCCGGTAAAATATTTTTCAAAAAAGTGAAGGTCATTCCTGAAGTAAATTTCAACGAGGAATTCAATGGTGGCCTTCATTTTGACCTTGAAGTTGACCTTCATGGCTTTTTGAAGGTCAACTTTGTTTCTTTAAATGGAAACCCCCTTTTTTACATCTGCAATCGATAGAGCGGAAAATTCTACGTTCAGGTACGTACCCAAGTCATAGGTCAATTGTAACGTTCAAGGTCAATTAAAGGTTATTTGAAATGAAAAAGTTTTCCAAGAGGTCAATGTAATTCCTGAAGTAAATTTCAACGAGAAATTCATTGGTGAACTCTGTATTGATCTTGGTGATGATCTTCAAGGTTTTTTCAAGGTTTTTTCCAAGCATCATTAATACAGATACCCTCTCTCGTTCCGAAAGTTTAGCTTGCGCCATAATAATCTTTTAGCGAAAGATAGTAAGTATGTACTCGTAATACGTAAATTTAGTTTAGATTCGTATTATTCGTATGGAGATAGAAAAACGGTATAGGACTTATGGTATCGCCTTAGGTATTGACTTAGGTATCGAAAAACGGTACAGGACTTTGCGATATAACTTTTTGGGGAGGAACAGAACTCTCACCAGAACTCCTGGAACTTTTAATGAGAAATTTCCTATATGATTTTACAATATTCAAAACGCTGTAGCCAAGATCAATACAGAGCTCACCAATGAATTTCTCGTTGAAATTTACTTCAGGAATTACACTGACCTCTTGGAAAACTTTGTTAATTTCAAATAACCTTTAACTGACCTGGAACGTTACAATTGACCTATGTCTTGGGTACGTACTTGAACGTAGTATTTTTCGCTCTATCGATTGCAGATGTGAAAAAAGGGGGTTTCCATTAAAAAAAACACAAATTTGACCTTCAAAAAGCCATGAAGGTCAACTTCAAGGTCAAGATTAAGGTCACCACTGAATTCCCCGTTGAAAAATACTTCAGGAATTACACTGACCTCTTGGAAAACTTTGTTAATTTCAAATAACCTTTAACTGACCTGGAACGTTACAATTGACCTATGACTTGGGTACGTACTTGAACGTAGTATTTTTCGCTCTATGGATTGCAGATGTGAAAAAAGGGGGTTTCCATTGAAAAAAAATAAAATAAATTTGTCCTTCAAAAAGCCATGAAGGTCAACTTCAAGCTCAAAATTAAGGTCACCATTGAATTCCCCGTTGAAAAATACTTCAGGAATTGCACTGACCTCTTGGAAAACTTTGTTTATTTCAAATAACCTCTAATTGACCTTGAACGTTACCATTGACCTATGACTTGGGGACGTATCTGAACGTAGAATTTTCCGCTCTATCGATTGCAGATGTAAAAAAGGGGGTTTCAATTTAAAAAAACAAAGTTGACCTTCAAAAAGCTATGAAGGTCAACTTCAAGGTCAAAATGAAAGTCAGCATTGAATTCCTCGTTGAAATTTACTTTAGGAATGACCTTCACTTTTTTGAAAAATATTTTACCGGAGGAAATATCCAACCGTCCCGAGACTTTTTAGTCACCCTGTACAAAAATGAACGTGTCAAAGCAATGAACATTGCCAAACAGTTTTTCCAACATGAAGCTAGTCAAACAGAGACTGAAAATTTTAAACTATTTTTGCCGCGAAGATTTAAACTTTGATTTAAATATGTAATTCATAATAATAACATTAAAAATTACGAAAAACGCAAAAATTATAATAAGTTAAAATTACATTATATTTATAACTATTAATATTTTCTTAAATAGGATTTAAAACATGTATGTATTAGGGAATCTCTTAAGGATTGCATGAGCGCCTAAAAACATTATGTTTTTCAAACTGAAATATATTTTATAATTTAAAGAATGCGAGAGAAAAAGTGAAAAGAAATTGGAGAACACTATATTACTTTACTAGTATTACTATGAGTACAAGTGTAAATTGTGGATATTCTTTTCACTCTTACCATTACATTTTTTTCTCTGTAAATCATGCAAATTTATATTTTTCACCAATTAGTGACACAATTAACGAATTTTAAGAATAATATTATTTTTCTTAAGATATTTTGACATTATTTAAACAGACAAATGGTCTGGAAGAAGTCGATTAAATAAGGTTTTTCCTTAAAAATTCTAAATTGTTATTCCCAGACGTTAAATCAAGAATATTTACATCACGAAAATTCTTTTCATTTCTTTTTTCCATTTTTTTGAAAATCGAGATTTTCCCTTTTGAAACCCCATGTTAATTCCAAAAGCCCGGGGGCACGGCTTGACGTTGAAAAAAAATGACGGAATTTATTTTTTAGCAAATCGAACAAAAAAAAGGGGGGGGGGGGTTTAAAAAAAAATCAAATGTGAATTTTTACATGTATAAATTTGGACCACCCTATACGCCTGTAGGATACCTCTGTGACTTTGACAACAGCGCCATCTGACACGCGAACTATTGGGTATCTCGAAGTTATTTGGGCAACATTTATGAAAAAAAGCAGTGAATATCAACTCATTTTATTCAAAAATGTTTATCTTCGATTTAAAATTAATTGTTTACTGTAAGATTTTTTGTTAATATTGCATTCAAATTCAAATTTCTTCCCAATAGTTCCAAATTGGTGGCGCGGTCGTATCTACCCAACAGGCGTATTGCATCAGTAATAAAAAGTAAAAATATGTTGTCGGGAGGCATGAATGCGAAGTATTGTAGAGATAGAGAAGAATTTAAAAAAATGCTTTTCAGAAACAAAGAAACCTTCATTGGTATATTGTCATGACGTCAATAGATTGATGAATGAACTAAAGGCAGGCATTTATAAATAATAAGTGAAGGTCATGTATTGATAAGTCTAAAATAAGTCTGAAAGTATTATTGCTTCATAATACTAATGTGTTTGCTCCCATACTAATAGCATATTCAACTGAGATAAAATAGCAATACAGTAATATTGAACTAGTTTGAGAAAAAAAGATATCGAAAACATGATTGGCAAGTTTATGGGAATATCAAAATTTGGAACATCATACTAGGACAGCAATCAGGCTTCACAAACAACCCTTGCTTTTTGTGCTTATGGCGTAGTCCGGATCGACACAATCACTATAAACATAAAACATGGCCAAATGGAACACGATTTCAACCAGGTGCTAACAACATCATCGCTAAATCCTCTGATTGACCCAAAAAAGGATTACCTTCCCTTCTCTACATAAAACTTGGTCTAATGAAACAGTTTGTCAAAGACCTTAACATAGGAAACCAAAAGTTAAAATGTTTTGCAGGTAAATAATGTTGGAACCGTACAAAATTGAACCACACCGAAAAAAATTCCTTGCACCCGTCTACAAGGAATCAACTATTTTGCCGTGTTAGGACAGGCGCCAACTTTGTAATCCTAGCTAAAATAACAAGGTTCTAGTTTAGATGAAATAACAACGAAATAAAGTTGAATTAACCAAGTTTCTTGTTTTTTCTTACTATGGAAAACTAGTCAAAATGACAAGGAATAATATGTTAGTTCAAAAATATATGTATAGGAATTATAAATATAGTATTATTGCTAATGCAGCAAAAGTATAATTGTTAACCTAACTAAAATGTTCTAGTGAAGTGGGGGCTTCACTTGATCGGGAATTCGATGGGAATTAATTAAAATAATTGAGAATCGTAAAATATAAATAATTCGATTTACTTTTTAATATCCTTAAATATTTTCTTTAATTCAATTTTCTAAACATACATAAATAATATGAGATTTTTTTAAGCTTGAAATTGAAATTTCCACCTTTGTCGAGGACTCCAAGTCTATCAGTCCTTGCACACATTCTTTAAAGTGATCCTCCACTGTAAAAAAAGTTGGTGTGAATTTACATCCTGCGACGATGGAAATAATTCGATCGGTTTGGCACATAGTAAATAAGCAGAATTCTGTAAAAATACATACTTTTCTTCTTAACATGCGTCCGCCGTAAAGAAATACATGCAGGACGTAAACTTTCCGTCGTCGACCGTGAAATTACATACGGGTCGTAAATCATCACAAAAATTATCAGATGAGCCACTGTCCGAAATCTCGTTGAATTTTATGTTCAGCTTTTATAATCGAAAACATATTTCGAGGTTTAGTTCGCCAAAAACTTTTCGGTTATTCAAATTTCAATATTTTTGTTATCTCTGAATTATTCATAATGATTCCTGATTGACAAATTTCCCTGACTTTAATCTGATTTTCAGGTTTTCTCTAACCTGTGGTCAGCTTGCTACTATTCACAACTGTTCACAGAGGTGACAATATTTTAGAGCTATTTTCTGTATTTAAGGGAGAAAACGGAATGTAACCACTTGACAGTCTCAAACTTTATAAATCAAAGCGACTAAACGTGCAAAACAACGTAAACAAGAATGCAAACGAACGAAATGCGCACCCATTGGTAAGAGGCCGTTCGGGCCGTTTGGCACGAATTACACTCGCTAGTCCCGAATGGTCGAAATTTACGTCCTGCACATTATTCTGCGGCGTTCGACCTTGCGGACTTACTCCCTCTCCATAGAAAAGCACTCTTCGTCAAGATTTACATATACTTTCGTAGTCTTAAAGTCCCAAGTAAATTTATCACCTTACGTAAACTTACTATGTCCCACGCCGATCAAATAATTTCCATCATCGGACGTAGTAATTTTACAGTCGACTGCAAATAGAACAACCTTCGTTCTATTTTCACATTGTTACCTCAACTAAAATCACACTAGATTGCAAATAAGTACTGTAGTATCGTAAATTAATCAGGTTATACACTGTAATTTAAAAATACATTGCATGTATAATTACTAGCTGATTGTAAATATCACCAAAGCTTTTTTTACAGTGTCGAATCTGATCTTTTGTCCTAACGGCGCTTTATCAAAAATTAAATCTACACGACTTTGAGTAAGTCGTTGTAGAACGTACTCGTCTATATGGATATCTGGCAAGCACAAAATTAGAACACATATATTCAATTAAGCCTCAAAATATAAATGCACTCATATTTTATAAAGTGCTATTCAAGCTTTTATGACTTGAGAAACATAACTCGAAATGAACGACTGAATATGAAAACCTAACCTAGAAAACTATTCTCTTCATGTCGTAAAATTGTGAGAATACGAACTTACCTTTAAAGAGCAGGATTAAATCATCGGGTAGCCCCCAAGACGATAGCAATTCACTAACTTTTTCCAGCGATGTAGCCATTCTTATAGTTAAAAAACTTGAAACTCAACAACACTATTGACCATGCGGTCGAAAAATCCTGAAAAATACGCGGAGTCCCGGCCGATCGAGAATCAATAGACGCGAGGGTAATCGCCATTTTAGATAGGCGGCGATCCGACCATTTGATTGGCTTATATGATTCTTGTATTATATTTGAAATTTGTATTATTATTATTATACCATTAAGCCATTTCCCTTTCGGGGTAGGCGTGACTTGCTCGGTTGGAGAATAGTATTGTATAGGTTGAATAGGTATATAGGTGTAAGGTTGTAAGGTATGTAGACATGTAGGTATATAGGTATAAGGTAGATAGGTATATGGATGTTAGGTATAAATATTTCAGATTGATCTGGAATTCTCGTGTTATTTATTTAAATGACACGTTTATTCCGCAACACTGCTCCGACCCAGGTTGCTGATCAATCTCTCTAGCGATCACCCCAAGTGAAGAGCCTCACAAAATTGTTATGTATGGTTCTCCACTTGGGCCCATTAGTATCCAAGGTCTTTGTTTCAGGCGCCATTCATTCTACTGTCACTCTGTTTACAAACTATTTGTCGCCACACTTTTCTGTCCTGGCATACTACTCTAGCTTCCTTCACGTCCATGCATTTTTTCATGCAAGCTCTTGTGTTTCTATGGCTTCTTATGTCTCTACGGATCAATGTCTCATTTACAGATTCTAACCATTCTTTCGGCGGTCTACCTCTGGGCATTCTACCATTTACTTTACCTTTATAAACTTGTTTGGTCAGTCGTTCATCTTTCATTCTTTCAAGATGTCCGAACCATCTTAACTGATTTCTTTCCCATGTGTCAACTATTGTCTCTTTTGCACCACATTCTTTGAGGATGGTCTCGTTTCGGACTTTGTCCATCAGTGTTTTCCCGCATATTATGCGCAGAGGTTTCATGCCGATCGCGTTAATTTTACTCCTGTCCTTTTCTTGACAGGTCCATGTCTCGCTACCGTATAGTACAGTCGGTACGAATATAGAATTATGTATGGCCATTTTAGCTTTTTTTGATATGTTTTTATTTGTGAGGATGGATCCTACTCTACCGATAACCTGTCTACCCTTATTTATGCGCCTATCTAACTCCCCATCTATTTTTCCATCGCTAGTGAATAGACTACCTAGATATACGTACTTGTCAACTTGTTCTAATCTCTCATCATTTAGGACAATGTTGCACATTGTTTTCTCACTCTTTCCCTCAAACACCATGATTTTTGTTTTATTTACGTTAATTTTGAGTCCCATCTCCTTCATGCTTGTATTAAGTTTATTCAACATTCTTTGCAAATCCTCGACTGATTCTGCCATAACAATCTTGTCATCTGCGAAAGCTAACCCACGTACCTTGACTGTTTGGAGATCTACACCTTCTTCGTCGAAGAGTGAGGTTCTTAGACACTTATCCATGAATATGATAAATAGCCACGAGGACATAACGCATCCTTGTTTCACGCCTTGCATAATATCGAACCAGTCACTCAGTTTCCCGTTTACCCTTACGCTCGCTTTACTACCTGTATATATTGTTTTTATTGCTTGCAGGAGCCCTCCATTTACTCCGTACTCTTTAAGAACTTCCCAAAGTTTACTTCTATTTACCGTGTCAAATGCTTTTTCTAGGTCAATAAATGCACAGAAAACTTTCTTTCCTACTCTCAAGCTTTTTTCTGTGATCTGTCTTAGGCTAAATATCTGATCTGTACATGATCTTCCTGGCATAAATCCACTTTGGACTTCCCATATCTTTTCTTCTGTAATATCCATTACCCTACGAATAAGTATTTTTGAGTATATTTTACTTACGGTACTTAGTAGACTGATACCTCTGTAATTGCTGCAGTTGCTTTTGTCTCCCTTTCTTTTGTATATTGGTACGATAATCGCTTTTCTCCAATCGTCCGGGACTTCTCCCGTCTCGATACATAAATTTATCAATTCGCACAACCTGTGAGGTATGTACTCGCCACCGTATTTAAGCATTTCAGCACTGATACTATCTACACCAGCAGCCTTACCGTTTTTCAAGTTCTTTATTATGTTTTTGACCTCAGTGACACATACTTTTTCAATTGGGTTTTCTAATGCATTATGTTCTATGTCGCAGTTTTGTTGTCCTATATCTTTACCTCCTAATAGTTCTTTAAAAGAGTCTTTTAAAGCGTCTACTATCCCGTCTATATCATATAGCATTTCACCTTTGCTGTTTCTCATGCTCGCAAACTCTGTATTTTTACTTTCCTTCAACTGTTTATATAATAGTTTCATCATTCCTTCAAAGCTGTTTTGTATTTTCCTCTCTTCTTCTGTTCTCATTTTCTCTTTACTCTCTTTGACTAGTCGTTTAACTTTTCTCTTTTTGTGTCTGTAATCATTTTTAAGTCTATTTCTCTCCTCATCGCTAAGACCTGTAATTTGCAACGTTCTTTCGTACGCTTCTCTCTTTTCTTTTTGGGCTGACTCAATTTCATCATTCCACCATGCATCACCAGATTTTCTTCCAACAACCGCCGTACCACATACTTCGGTCGCAGTTTCAACGATGACATCCCGTAGCAAAGTCCACATGCCCTCTAAATCTTTACTGTTTATTAATCCCTTCCAAATTGTCTCATCTATACGTTCGTTTAACCTATTTTGAAAGTCTATTCGCACTTCCGGTTTTTGTAAATTTTCAATCTTTATTCGCGTTTGTTTTGTTTTTGTTGTTTTCTTTCTTCTCCATCCCTGCCCTAAATTTATTTTGGAGACTAAGAGGTAATGATCAGTATTGCATTCGGAACCCCTCATGACTCTTGTATCTTTTACTAGTTCTCTTAGTCTTTCATCCGCAATAACAAAGTCAATTATACTGTGGCTATTTCCTTTACGCCAGGTGTACATATGGATCATTTTGTGTCTAAACCAAGTATTTGTAATAAATAGGCCCTTTTCTAAGCATAAGCTAACTAATTTTTCCCCGTTATAGTTTTTTTTTGTTGCATCCCCAAATTTACCTAGCACCCTTTCTGTATCTGTATCCTGACGTTGAACGCCGACCCATCCGTTCATATCTCCTAGCAGAATTATTCTTTCACCTTGATCGCAAGTACTTATTGTGTCATTTAAAGTGTCCCAGAAAGCGTCTTTGACTTCTCGCGGCTCACTGTCAACTGGGGCGTAGCACGCTATGATAAATAACCTTCTGATTCCTACCTTCATTCTAGCCCACAACAGTCTGGGAGATACAAAATCATGATCTTTGAGATGCTGTCTTGCTTTTTCATTCATAATTAAACCGACCCCTTGACTACGATTTGATTCACTACCTACTCCTGACCATATTTCAAAACCGCCTTTCAACACCCCATTTTCTATGTTTCTACTTTCGCAACCCTTTTTCTTCGTCTCAGGCACACATAAAATATCTAGTTTCCTTGCATGCATAGTTTCTCGTAGTTCTCTTACTTTAAGGTCGTTCACTCCTCTAGCATTCCAGACACCCAGTCTCCATTCATCGCCTGAAACTCGACTTTTACGTTTACCGTGTGTATGCATTTCGTCAATCCAAGTTTCAGTCCATTCCGAGGCTACTTTATTGTTTGTATTATTCATGTTTAGATTGTACACCCAACTATCACCTTTATGCGCGAAATTTGTTTTGCGA
>CAKNYM010016530.1:0-18920 GCA_932195095.1 Andricus curvator
GCTATTGGCAAAGTTAAGATTTTAATTTTCAACGCGGGCTAATGTTCTCTAACAGTTTCATATTCTTAAGAATATTCATTTGTGTTTAGTGTGGCCTAAGCATGGGAGACCGACAAGAGCAACGCTTTAGCCATGTACCATTCAGTCGTGACCCATGCTTTAGCCACATATTTCCAAATTTTTTGCCATGCTTGAGCCATGCAAACTTTTTCACGCGGGTTGTTTTGGAAATTTTTTTTTGTGGATTTCATGAGGCAAAAAAAAGCCCGAAATTCTGGTGGAATTGAATTTGTAATTGGTGCCCAAAAAAAGCCCAAAAAAGCCAAAAATTCTGAGCTATGAAGAATCCCAAAATTCGATTGTGGAGGTGCTACCTTAATGGACCTAAATTGTAGACGTTAAGAATGCTCTAGTATCAGATTGAAACTTTATAATTACATGACCTTCGGTAATTATCTATGCAGATAGCGCGAGCGGTACTGGAAATCACTGACGACATTCAAACGCGATAACTCTCTGTCGAAAATAAAGACAGACATTCTTCAAAAAATACACTTAGACAGAAATTGAGATTCCTCGTCAAATCAACCCCAGTAGACATATTTTTTACTTTTTGAAGAGGATGTATCACGTGCGAAATTTTTTTTTAAATAATCAAGAATTTTTCGAATTTTGTACCTCGTCATCAACTTGTACCACGTTCTGGGAAAGTCGTAGCAAAAAGCAAAAATTCACCTAGAAAATCCTTAAAGTCCAGTATTAAATTCAGGCCTGAAAAATTGCCAAAATCTTTACGAGTTCCCCAGATATAAACAAAATTGTCTAAATGTTTCTGCGTCGACTTTCATGTGACCAGCCTACAAAGGACAAGTCTTCCCCAGGCATCACTTCCTCAGTAAAATATTAAGACCATGACTCAGAGGCATAGACGGGCGAGTCTGCCCCCGGTTCATTTTATTTTAGCTATATCCATCTATTTTTCAATTTCAAAAATAAAGGGAAATGGGGCTAAATTTAAAGTAACGTGTTTCTTTAAGATAATAACTCACCCCATTGATCTTCGGTCAGAACTATCGGTGAGCCCGGGCGCGTTCTCGATGAGCGCACGAGCGATTCGGATGATTCCATTTGCGATCTGGTTGAGCCCAAGCGCGATTTGGATGAGCTCGAGCGCGATCTGGATGAGCCCGAGCTCGAGGGCTGTTTCTGTTTACTATTTCCCCCGCCTTGCGAGCTTAATTCTGTGAAAATAAATAGCAATAGATCAATATTTGATTCTTAATACTTACACTGACCCTATTTTCTTCCAGTTGGTGTGAAAATTATTGAGCAATTTTTCGTAATGTAAAGAAAAACATGTCTAGCCCGTGGTCCAAGGTTTTTAAACGCTAAAAAGTGTTCTCTTTATTTTATAGTAAAAATCACAAATGACTTACTTAAAAGCAATAATTATCGAACATTTTAATTTCCATGAAAAGCGATCAAAACTGAATCTGCTGAAGTATGTTTAAATTTATAAAACTGAGAACATTTATTTTAATAATACTACGAATGTGTTGAAAAATGGTCACTTTTCAGTTCGTTTTAAGATGCAATACTTACCAATAGAATTAAAAATAACAACCAGGGTCAAGATGATGTTCGTATGAAGAATCCTCATTTTTTCATAATTTAGGACAAAATTATTAGAGCAGAATTTTGAAAACAGCGTTACTAATGAATATTCTGATGTCTATGTAGATATACTATTCTGATGTTTGAGGTTTTCTTCTTCCTGAGCAGAATTAAATATTTGTTTAATGTTTCTAAGTTTGACACATACATTTATTACGTTTTAAAGATACCTACTGTTTTAGGCACGTGCATTGATATTATTTTACCTTGAGAAGTTTCGAGAATTTAATGTGTAAAGAATACAACGATTGAAATCTCAATTTGACAAATACTTTTTAGACAAGTCTATTCCGTAATTAAAAATCGTTGGCTCTGATATATTAGATGAAGGCTTACATCGGAAAAATTTAATAGTCATATATAGATTTCTAATTTAAAGAAATATTTCTTTCACAAATCTTCTTCGACATCACTTCTTTATTTCTCTTCAAAATAATTTGTCGAATGAATAAAAGTAAATTAAATACAATATCTTTTTATCCCTGTATGCATATCTATTTTGATATTTTGCAATTGCACTTTCTGAAACTTTCTAAATTTTTGTTCAATATTTTCTTCATCGAATTTTCGTCATCAAATGAAAATAACTTGAAAAGTAAATCACTCATAGTATTGTAATGACTATAAAATTTAGGAAGGACAAGTGTTTTTACATTCTTATCTCAATGATTAGATATTGGTTTTATGTGAAAATGGAATTTTGCGGATCTCGTTAAATCTTCAAGTTTTCAGACTGAAAGATTGAGAAAAAATAAATTTTCCAGAAAAAATTGTACGAGATAAGAAAAAATGCTGAAAAGCAAAATTCATCATCTCAAAAAGATCTAAAATGCTTGAGACAATTAACTTTTTCTTTTCTATTCTTTTCAAGTTTTCCACTTTTATGACCCTTTTTTAATTAGTATATACAGTTATAAGTAAATTTTTGTTGTTGTATCAAGCAATTATTTGATTTTTATTATTAAATTAAGAAATATTTCCACTAATCAACTTAGTAATTTTTTCCTAGTCTTTAGCGGCCCACTTTTCGCTAATCAAATCTGCAAAATTTCACTAACAATTAGTTACATTTGAACAATTTTGATTTATAGAGCAACAAAGCAGTGAAATATAATTACGTAAAATATAATTCTACGAGTATAAGAACTGAAGTTGATACTTATTCATTTGCTGTCTGATTAGAAAAAATATTTTTGTTGGAAAAATTTTTATTAATCTCTGGCACAAAATAAAAGTTTTTATTCGGGTGACATTTTTTGTTATGGCTAGCTATTATTTATTCACAGCCTCATAAACAATATATTTTTCATACATCTCCGCTCTTCTACAGGCCCTACAATTTTGGTACGAAACATAAAAAAAATGTATTGTCTCATAACATAGCTTGCCTTCAGTTAATCTGAAAAAATGCTTAATTTCATTCATAGCATTCTGTACATTATTTTAGCTACAACTTTGAATGATTCTAAATTAACAAACCTCCTCTGTGCTTTCTCAACTAAAAAAGCCAAAAAAATTTGAAACAGAAAACAGTCACTTCAGGTACCTTGCGAAGTCTCTATTTAACAGCGCCACAGTAATGTTCAGCAACCCCAAAAAAACCAACCCATAGTGTATTCAACAAACCCCGTCTCAACTGCCATCAATCGTATAATATTTCCTGAAATCCTGAAAAATTAATTGAATACCTTGAGAGCTTTTAAAATCCCTTCAACTCATTGGAATCTTTGAAAATCTTATCAAATCCGTTAAAATCCTTTAAAAATACCTTGGAGAATTTTTCAATGTTCCAAGACCTTATAGTTCCTATAAAATCCTTCTAAATCTTCAAAAATTCTAGAAAATTCTTTAAAACGCCATATATTTTTTTAAATTCCTTAAAAATATTAAACTCCTTGGAAACTTCTTCAGATTTTTAAAATCTCTTGAAAATTCCTTGGAATCTCTGGAAATACCCTAAAATCTTTCAAATCCTTTGAATTTTTTTGAAATATCGTGAAATTTTTTAGGCGCTTGGAAGTTTTTGGGAATCTTTTAAAATACCATTCAAATCCCTTAAAAACCTTTGAAGTTCTAAAAATCTATTTAAAATGTTTGAAAATCTTTTCAGATTTCTGAAATCCTTTAAATGCCTCAATTCTTATGATTTATTAAAAAATTTTAATTGAAAGTCTTTAAAATCCCACAGAATTACTGAAATCCTCGGAAATCTTATAAAATCTCTTCAAAATCCTTTGAAATATTTGTAAATCTTGAACATGTCCTCAAATCCCTTGAAGTATTTTCCAATATTCTAAAATCTTCTAAATCCTATGAAATCCTTTCAAATCTTTCGAAATTTGAAGATATTAAAAAAAAAATTCAAATTAACCGAAATATTAGAAATTCTCTATTAATTTTGAAAATCTAACGAAATCCTTTTATTTTTGTGAAATTCTTTGCAGTTTATAGAAATATTATAGAATGTTTAGAATTTTTTTATATCTATTTGAATCCGTAAAAAATCATTTAAAATCTTTGAAATAATATTTAATCCTTTAATTAACTCTTGCGTAATTCCTTGGACTGCCGTAAAATCTTTAAAATCTTTTAAATTTGTTTAAAATGTTTAAAAGCTTTGAAAATTTCCTAAAATAATAAAAATCGTTGGAAATTCTATGAATTCCCTTGAAATCTGTTGAAATCCTTTTAAATAACTAGAAATCTTTCAAATTTTTTAAACTCTCTCACAAAAATTGGGTATTGGGTTGGTTGCTGAGTGCCAGTCCGCTTCTGAACGCTATTTTTTACAAATAAATAATAGTGTGTCTTTTTTTTTAACCTGGAGAGAGTTAACGGAAAGAAACTCGGTTCCAATGTTTTGAATTCTTTTATTTTGTAGTCAGTATTCAATGTTTAAATTGAGCATTTTTTCAAATCTGACAGTTTAAAAATTTTAATTCGTATGTCTTAGAAAAAGGTTTGGTAACCGGGAAATGACCAGAAATTTTGTTTTGTATAAAATTTGTTAGAAATTCGTAGTCATATCTCTCTATGTTTATAAAATTTTCCGACGGTAGAGTAGATAAATTGTCTAAATAATGGTTATTTTTCTCTCAATATGTAGCGTTCCTCTTGTTTCAATAAAACTGAAAATGTTACACATTCACGTTCTTCTATCAAAATTTTAAATTTAACACGTTTTTTATTTTTATAAGCTTTTTTTATATAATTTACACATCCCTAAATAAAGTTATATATTTTCATAGTCGCGTTTCTCCCAATGTAAAAATATGATATAAGAAAGTACCATTAGCATAATTAAGATAATGCATTTATTTAAAAAAAAAAAATTATATACAGACTGAACGCGAAAAAACTAGTAAAATAAGAACATTACTGCGGTAATTATTTGTTTAATCAATTGTACTACAAATAAAAACGTGCTTCTTTATTTAGAAAATTATTATTTGTACACTTACTGTAATTAATCTCCATCGAAAAAAATGTTTGCCCTTGATCTCAATTAGCTTTTTTTCTATTTAATTTAAAATCGAATAATATTTCCAATTTTTTTTGCACCCATATGGTCACTATCTCACGGATTATATGATACCAAGCATCTCCTTTTGAGATCTTGATTATTTTTATGAAAACGTAATCTCAATAATAATAAAAAAATAGTATTGTTTTACAAAGAATTCAAAATATTTCAAGGTGAATTCAAACGAAACCAAGATAATCAAAAGAATTCACGTTCAATTTAAGAAAATTCAAAGAATTCAGCTAAATTCATCCATCATCTCAGAAACTATATTATAATTTAGTTTTCTAGAAGAATTTTCTTCAAAGACAATCCAACTAAAAGTAATGTCTGCAGCATAGTGATTTAAAAAAAAAAGAAATTTCCTCATTTTTCTAATTTTTTACCTTTAAGAATTTCAAATAGAAAAACTGTGAAGTTAAATTTTCAATTCAAAATCCTTAGTATTTAAATAATTATTTTAATTTTTGAACTACAAAAATTGAAATAATTTGAATTGAAGCTTTATGAATATTTGAAGGCTTCAAGAACGAATAACAATCCAAATGAACTGTTCCAAATCAAATTATTAAAAATTGAAAGAATAGTTGAAAGATTTATTTAATTGTTGTTGATTGAAATTCCTGAGTGTTTAATTTTCATGTTTGGACGATAAAATTGCTGTCTTCAGTTTCAGTTTCATAATTTAATTTGAAACGTTACGTAGAACTTTGCGTGTTTGGACAATTAAATTAAAACCCAAAATTAAACAATTTCAAATTCAAAGGTTTATAATTGATTCCAAAATTTCCGTAATTATCCATTAACTTTCGAATAATTTACCATAAATGACCGAAAGTTTCCAGAAATTTTGCCAATTTTGTGAATACTCAAATTAAAAATTTTGTAAAGATATTTGTTAATTTATAATTTACAAATTTACTACTAGTTTCCAAATTTCCTTAATTATCCATAAATTATCAAACATTTCACACATCCCGAATTTTTTGAAAATTTTCAAAATTACAAAAAATTTCAAAATGTTTGGTCATTTATAAATTTAACATCAATTTCCAAAATGTTCTTAATTATCCATAAATGTACTATAAATTACCATCATTCACCATAAATTGATATGAATTCCCGAAAATATTCAGAAACTGTGAAAATTGCTCGACACTCTGAATTTCCGATAACTCCCAAAATTTACAATTATTTTTGGTAATTTTCAAATTTACAAATAAATTTCCAAAGTTTTCGTAACCATACAAAAGTTTCTAAATTCATATTAAAATTGTGACCAGTCTTTTTTGTCAGATTTATAAAAAAAAAACTAGTGGCCCACTTTTCGATATAATCATGTGTATAATGTATAATCATGATTGTATCGAAAAGTGGGCCACTAATTTTCACTAATTAAAAGTGGGCCACTAAATTTCAACCACAAAAATGGTAATATATTATCATTTTTGTTGTTCAAATTTTGATTTCCCTTATCTGAAGTCTTCAAAATTCTTTTTGAAGTTCCTAAAGAATCTCAAGAAAATTATTTGTATATGAATTCAAGATGAAATAAACAAAGAAAACTTGAAAAATAAATATTTAGTCGATTTCTTTATTTTCATTACAAATTGTTTTTCCCCTCAAATCGAAAAATAACACACGCGCATAGATTGACGCAATTAATGATACTAGCGTCTGTAGAATAGGGTGGTCCAAATTTTTTTTCTCGCGAATTTTCATGCATGTCGCCCGGAAATATGTTTAAATCCACAAAAAATAAATCTGTTTTTTTTTTTGTTAAAAAAAATGATATTCAGAGGTGGCGCAAGCCGCATGAATTTGAACAAATATTTCCCATAAGAAAAAAAGTACGTTTTTGTAACTTTTATTCAGAATCGTCAGTATTAGCTGAATCAAGTTGAAATTCAACATTTTTTTCACAATTAGCGATAGAAAAGAAATAAAATATTACTTTTTAAATATCACCCCTGTCTGTTTTAAATCGTCCCGAATAACCCCATTTGCGAAAAAATGGGTTTTACATAAAAACCTTAAACTGATAATTACATGTTTACATAAATTGTTTAAACAATTTATTATCATCTTAGAATAATGCTGGAAAATTTCCGTTTTTTCAAAAATGTTCCACTTTTTGTCCAATTTTCAATTAAAGTGAAGTAAATAATGAATTAAAGTTAACAAAATTAATTTTTTGAACAATTAATTATTATTGTAAATAATATTAAATTTGAATAATGCTAGAAAGTTGCGGTTTTTTCCGAAATTTTCAACTATTTGTCTACTTTTTACTTGGAGTGAGATAATAATTAATTCAGTTTAATTTTTTACTATGTATTATAAATTCGCTTAATTCTAAGACTTTTCTAATAAGAAAGATGAATATTCAATCCAAAAATACGAATTTTTAATAAAGTAGTTGAATTTTCGAACAAAAGAAAAATGATTTTTAACAAAATAGTAGAATTTTCAACCTACAAAGATGAATTTTTGAACAAATGTTTAAATTTTCGTTTAATAATTAATTATCAACCAACCAGTTTCACATACAATCAAAATATTGAACTTTCAAGCAAAAGGGACAGACCAGGACAGATTTTTCAGTCGAGAGAGAAAAAATTTGAAACTCAAAAATATGAATTTTCAACGGAAAAGTTGATTTTGAACTAAATAGGTAAATCCTCAATCAACTGCTTTAAGTTAAAATTTTTTTAACATTTAAAAAGATTCAAAAAATTGACAAAAAAGAATCTGGAAGATTTTAAGATAATTTTTTTAATTTGGAAATATTTTTCCAAATCTTAGTTCCAAATTTCAGTCTGTTCAAAAAATGTTTGAAAATTCATCTCAGTTGGTAAAAATATTTGTTTTTTTGTTGTTAAAAATGCGACTGTTTGGCTGGAAAATTATCTATTCTGGTTGAGGATTCAAGTATTGTGTTAAAAATTCGTCTTTTTTAAATGAAATCAACCGTCTTAAAAAAAATTAAAACCTTTTTTTCATTGAGAATCATTTAACGTTGTAGCTTAAATAATGTAAAAAATTCTATGAATAATATTGAACATTTTTTTTCAGAATAATCAAAGGCAAGCTTAATTCTTCATTAATTGAAACTAAAAAAGTCTTATTATTGCCTTTTTAAATATTCAAAAGTTTGTGAATCAAAAAAAAAAAAAATTAATTTAAATTCTTAAATTTACATATATTAAAAAAAATATACATTTTTGTGGTATTCATAATTATTTTAAAGAGATTCTACATTAGGGTAGTCCAAATTTTTTTTCGAATTTTCATGCATATCTCCCGGAAATTTTTTTTGAATCTAGAGAAAAATGTAAATATCTTTTGTTGTTGACAAAAACCATATTTAGAAGTGGCTCAAGTCCCATGAAGTTTAACACGTATTTCCCATATAAAAGACGTGCTCGTAAATTTTATTCAAAAATCGTCAATATTGACTGAAATAAGTTGAAACTCAATATTTCTGTTCATAATTAGCTATAGAATATGAATCAAAAATTACTTTTTAAATATCACCCCCATTAGTCTGTTTCATAGAGTGCCAAAAAAATCCTATAAGTGAAAAATTAGGTTTTCCGAGTTTTTGGCGCCAATTGTGATTTTTTTGCGGTTTTTTCAATGCAAATTATTTATAATACATGAAATACTACTTTATGCTGATGATTAGATGTTTACATAAATTGTTTAAACAATTTATTATTGTTTTTAACCATTTTCTCTTAGAATAGAGTTAGAAAGTCGCAGTTTGTTAAAAAATGTTCCACTTTTTGTCCAATTTTCAATTAGGGTGAAGTAATACTTAATTCATGTTAATACAAATAATTGTTTAAGCAATTTATCATTATTTTTAATAATATTCTTTTAGAATAATGCTAGAAAATAGTCGTTTTTTCCAAAATTTTCCACTTTTTGTCAAATTTGCAATTAGAGTGAGGTAAATAATTGATTAAAGTTAAGAAAATTAATTGATTAAACAATTTATTATTTCTGTTCATGTTATTCAATTTGAATAATGCCAGAACGTTTCGGTTTTTTCTGAACTTTGCAGTCATTTGTCTATTTTTCACTTGGAGTGAGTTATTAGTTAATTCAATTTAGCAAAAATAATTAATTAAACAAATCATTATGTTTTATAACTATCTTCTCTTAGATAAGTAAGTATAAACATCCTTAATGAAAATATTTCTCGTGATGATTTGTATAAAAATTATAATTGTAGCAATTTTAATATCATTTGATATTTTTTAAAACATAATATCTTGATAAAAAATTAATATTCACAAGTTTCAAGAAATTTTTGAAGAAAATTTAATAGGAAAAAAAAATTTTTCCCTTAGAAATTTTCATTTCATTAATTTAGTTGTGATTAGTTTCATCTCGAGGTTATGAACAAATTAAAAATTTGTATTCAAAGGATTTGCAAGATTTTAAGTTATTTTAAAAGATACCAAAGAATTTCAAGAGATTTCAAAGATTTCAAATGATTTCAACGATATTAGATAATTTTAATTAATAACTTTAGTAATTTATATCAAAGGGAATTCAAAGGATTTCTACTTATTTTAATGGATTTTTACAATTTACAAAGATTTCAACGGATTTCAAATGATTGCAACACATTTTTCGAAAATTTTAGAAAATAAAATAAATTGAATTTCAAGTGATGTTATTTTAAAAGATTCCAAAGAATTTAAAGAGATTTAAAAGACGATAAATGATTGGAAAGATTTCTAGGGATTTGATCAGTCATTTTTTCAGATAACTTAGATAACTTTAACTTAACTTTAACTTTAGATAACTTTAATTAAATTAATGTCTCAGGCTTAAGATGGTAACAGCCCAATATGTCGAAGGCATTTTTGATTAGAGTTGGATTTTTTTATTTTTTTGAATAGTATGCACGGGGATGTCCCGGTATATATTATCAGTCACGGACGCATGATTATAATGCAATCAAGTGATCTGATAAGAGCGTGTGCCCTGAAATATTGGGCTAGGCCTGGTTTTTACCCCATCATTCACGGACTGGGTTGTAGTCAAGTGCATGATGGGGGGACCTACAGCTTAAGGTGGGATCCGAACCACCAGAACCTCAGTAAAGGTACATAGAAAATTTTCAAGAGGTACCGGCTCAGGTTTCGAACCCCGGACCTCTAAGGTGAAGTCCGAGCTTCTAACCAACTGAGCCACCGAGGCTCTTTGTTATTATGTGAGAAGTTGTAGGCTCCGGAAGCTACGATCATGGTTCCTTAAGCAACCAATCCCGACGCAACTGGAACGTGTACGTCATCCGCTTCTGCTCCTTCTGTCCTAGAAGGTAAGCAAGAGCGGGAAATTTATGCGAGATAACATCGTGTAACACTGTTCCTTGGAGTCAGGTCTCTAGCCGCGGATGACCTTACCCGGCAGACGGGACAGTTGGAGATAAACGTTTCATCTCTTCTCTACGTATGATGACGTAGAATTTACCATCAAGGGGCTTGTCAGCATGTTCTCTCACTAGAAGCGTATTTTCTGCTTCATGTACACGACTTTTAAGAACCAAAGGTGTTAGTGACGCTAGGCCATGTGTAGTGTCGCTGGAATCAAATAGGAGGCCAAGCTCCTCTGCGGCCCTATCTGCGGCACAGTATACAAATGCCGCAGCATTGAAGACTGCATGTTGATGTACGAGTCGCATAAGGGAATCCGTGCTATTTAGAACTGAGCAGGCTGTAGCGAGAACCGTTCTTCGATAAAGACACTCTAAGCTTAGCAAGCCTCTACCCCCTTTATCTCGAGGGAGATATATTCGAGGTACGGAAGATCTAGGATGGTGACTTCGATGGATTGTCATCATCTTGCGTGTGCTTCGGACAAGTTGCTTCAACTCATCGACGCTCTAGTTTACTACACCAAACGTGTAGAGCAGTATAGGAATGACCAGCATATTGGTCGCCTGGATCTTATGCTTTCCAGATAATTCGGAAGCCCACATTTTTCTGAGAATTTGGCTATACCTTTTTTCAAGAGCCGTTTTTAACACACGCACATTTTGGGTTTCCGCTTGCGGTATTCCAAGATATGTATATGTTTCTCCAATACCAAGATGTTGAATGGTATTTCCGCCTATGAATTGAACATTCTGATCGTCACGCGATGATGTACTTTCTAGTCTTCCTTGGCGTAGGTGGACGCAGGCACACTTGTCCAGTCCAAAGCTCATGCCAATCGCTTTAGAGTACCTATTTACCGCCTCCACAA
Organism: Andricus curvator; assembly: GCA_932195095.1. Classification (NCBI taxonomy): domain Eukaryota; kingdom Metazoa; phylum Arthropoda; class Insecta; order Hymenoptera; family Cynipidae; genus Andricus; species Andricus curvator. Next base: position 11,462 of record CAKNYM010016530.1, read on the forward strand.
TGATGTTAAGGTCCTCTTTCGAGGAAGCGAAGAGTTTAAGGTCTTCCATATGTAAAAGGTGATTGACCTTATACGAGTATTCTCTTCTGTTCGGCGGGCCACATAGGTATCCAGAGCTTTTGCCTCGGAGCACAATAGATAGAGGCAAGAGGGAGATGCAGAAAAGTATCGGACTTAGAGAGTCTCCTTGAAAGACCCCCCTCTTATATGTGATACAGCTTGTAGTCACTTGTCTTTTGTCAGATGTTATGACAAATCTTGTTCGCCACAAGAGCATAAGCTATTTTATGCATCTCACTATTTTTGCATGCACCTCCAAGCACTCAACGAGCTTAATAAGTAGCTTATGGTTCGTGCTATCGAATAATTTACGATAGTCAATCCAAGCCATGGACAGATTGCGTCGATACCTGATCGAGTCCTGGGTAATACACCTGTCTATTAACAGATTCTCCCTACAATCTGCCAGACCTCTCTTGCATCCACGTTGTTCAACTATTGCAATCCATAACGGCTCGATAGATGTTAATATCCTCTCTTTGAGGATGCCAGTGAATAGCTTGTAGCTGGTGTTTAAACAAGCTATGGGCCTGTAATTCTTTGGACTTGACAAATCTCCGGTCTTAGGGATCAATACCGTGCGTCCTTCCACTAGCCACTGCGGGAGCAGTTGTTCTCCGTTTAAGAAAGTAGTAAATATAAGAGCTAGATGTTGGTGTGTAGAAGTAAACTTCTTCCACCAAAAATTGTTGATTTTATCTGGCCCTTGCGCTGAAAAGTATCTCCATATACTTGCTCCCAGAAGACTTGAATCTCTTCTCGACTAGGCGGATTTTTAACGGCACGTGACGTTTTATTGAACAGACGTGAAGGATGAGTAGAAAAGGTAGAATTTTCCTGAATCCACTTTACTCGCCGTTCAAGGCGCTGTTTCGCTGTTGAAAGAGATCTTATTTTCTGCGTCCAGTGCTGCTTGATGGTAATCAGTTTACATTTAGGACAATGCTGCACATTGTTTTCTCACTTTTTCCTTCAAACACCATGATTTTGGTTTTATTTACGTTAACTTTGAGGCCCATGTTCTTCATGCTTGTATTAAGTTTATTCAACATTCTTTTCAAGTCCTCGATTGATTCTGCCATATTAATCTTGTAATTTGCGAAAGCTAACCCACGTACCTTCACTGTTTCTTCATGTCGAAGAGGGCCATTCTTAGACACTTATCCATAAATATGATAAATAGCCATGAGGACCTAACGCATCCTTGTTTTACGCCTTGCATAATATCGAACCAGTCACTCCGTTTCCCATTAACCCTTACACTCGCTTCACTACCTGTATATATTGTTTTCATTGCTTGTAGGAGCCATCCATTGACTCTGTACTCTTTAAGGACTCCCTTTCTTTTGTATATTGGTACGATAATCGCTTTTCTCCAATCGTTTGGGACTTCTCCCGTCTCGATACATAAATTTATCAATTCGCACAACCTGTGAGGTATGTACTCGCCACCGTATTTAAGCATTTCAGCGGTAATACTGTCTACACCAGCAGCCTTACCGTTCTTTAAGTTCTTAATTATATCTCTAACTTCAGTGACACAGACTTTTTCAATTGGGTTTTCTAATGCATTATGTTCTATGCCGCAGTTATGTTGCCCTATATCGTCACCTCCTAATAATTCTTTAAAAGAGTCTTTTAAATCGTCTACTATCCCGTCTGTATCATATAGCATTTCACCTTTGCTGTTTCTCATGCTGACAAACTCTGTACTTTTACTGTCCTTCATCTCTTTAAATAGTAGTTTCATGGTTCCTTCAAAGTCGTTTTGCATTTTTACATTCTCATTCTAATGAGAAGGTATTGGTTTTATGTAAAATTTGACATAGTCGGTTTTCATCAAATCTCCACGTTTCGAGACCCCCTGAGCTAGAAAAAACGATTTTTACGAAGGTGTCTGTCTGTCTGTAGTCTGTCTGTCTGTCTGTAGCCACGATAACTTTCGAAAAAATGATCAGATTTGATTGAGCTTTGGCACACTTTTTTATGGCCCAAAAATAGAGAACGAGTTCGTTAACCAGCTATTTTGGATGAAAATCCAAAAAGTGAGCACATTTTGAAAATTTTTGAGACCACTTTTTTGGAAGATTTGAAAATTCTATGTACGGTTATTAGTAGTACGCAAAATGACGAACAAAATATTCTTATGACTTTTCGTGATAAAAAAAAAAATTACTGGAGTTATAGCATTTTCAAAATTCCAAAAAACAAACGAAAATGAACATGTTAAGCCGAAAAACGCACGATATGAAAAAAAGTCAAGAGGAGAAAAACGTTGATTCCTGAACACCCTATAATATTTTCATAATAACTTTTTGAATTTTTCGAAAAATAAAAAATTCAAATTTTGATCGCACAAAAAATTAATTAAAAATCAAAAAAGCCATTTTGCTGTAAAACTATGCAAGATACCAGAAAATATCATCTCACCAAAATTGTGCACCTAAAAAAGATCTACAAATTTCTTATCATTCACTTTTTGATATGACGCGTAGTTTTTGTTTTATTCGTAAAAAACAGCATTGAAAATAGAAAAATCAAATTTTCAGACGAATATTACCAGCTACGAAAAAATGACCGAAACAAAATTTGTTCATCCAAGGAAGAGGTACAAATTTATTGTGACTCATGTTTCGATAGGATGCGTGGTTTTCGTTTTATTCGTGAAAATAACATTGACAGTAAAAAAAATCAAATTTTTGAAAAAACAATGCAAGGTACGATAACATATAAATGAACAAAAATTGTGCATTCAAAAAAGACTTACACACCCGTAATCAATTTTTGTGGTAAGAATATATTCAAAATGAAAAATTTAACTTTTTTGATAAACGGCACAAGCTAAAATAAAATGTTAACTAATAAAATTTGTCGCCTGAATTATATCATTACTTTTCATTTGAAATCAAATACAAATTTAGTAATTTGTATATGAAGAACATATAATACGAAGCACAAAGTGCGCGCTCAGTGTATTTACCAAATCGCACGCCGTAAGTGCGCTCAAACTTTTTTGTTTCTATCATACGGTTCAAATGATTTTCAAATCAAATATCGAGCGCGAAGCGCGAGTGTCTGGATGAGAATGTGTTCCTTAAGGTCGGTAGAACCTTGAGTAAATAAAGTTCCTTTTCAGTCTAAAATAAAAATAAATTTAACAATCACTTAATATGTAGAGGTTTTGATAATTTTATAATATTTGCAAACAAACTTTTTCTTTTCATTGATGTCGAACACGAAGTTCAAAAATCTAGAGGAGCCTAGCGTAAAGCGCGATGCAAATACGCCCGAGCGCGTAGCGCGAGGTGAACACATAATCGAGCGCGAAGCGCGAGATCCAACAGTCGCGCGCCCTAGGCGCGCTCAAACTTGCGAGCGAATCTTTACTTTCCTTGACTAGTCGTTTAACTTTCCTCTTTTTGTGTCTGTAATCATTTTCAAGTCTATTTATCTCCTTATCGCTAAGACCTGTGATGTTCAACGTTCTCTTGTACGCTTCTTTCTTTTCTTGTTGGGCTGCCTCAATTTCGTCATTTCACAATGCATCACCAGATTTTCTTCCTACAACCGCCGTACCGCATACTTCAGTCGGAGTTTTTTTATTGCTTCTAAGTGCCTCCCAAGTTGCCTTACTATGCGTTCGTTTACCTTATTCCGAAAATCTATTCGCACTTCCGGTTTCTGTAAATTTTCAATATTGATTCGCGTTTGTTTCGTTTTTTTTGTTCTCTTTCTTCTCCATCCCCGCCCTAAGTTTATTTTGGAGACTAGAAGGTAATGATTAGTATTGCATTCGGAACCCCTCATGACTCTTGTATCTTTTACTAGTTCTCTTAATCTTTCATCCGCAATAACGAAGTCAATTATACTGCAGTTATTTCCTTTACACTAGGTGTACGTGTGGATCATTTTATGTTGAAACCAAGTATTTGTAATAAATAGGCCCTTTTCTAAGCATAAGCTAACTAATTTTTCCCCGTTATAATTTTTTCTTGTTGGATCCCCAAACTTACCTAACACCCTTTCTGTATCTGTATCCTGATGTTGGACGCCGACCCATCTGTTCAGGCGCAAAGTCCAGCCTAAAATTTCCTTCGATTTATAAATTATCTTTACGCGTGGGAAAATTCAAGGATTCAGAATTCACATAGGCGTACACAATAAATAACACCATAGATACATTTAAAAGTACCAGAGTACATATATTCCATTAAAAATTATCACTGAAACGAATTCACAAACTGCCTTTGTCACAAAATTAATTAAATATCTCGGTTATAATGCAAAACAAGTTAGTCGCTCGAAAGCTTGTCGGAAACAAAAGTTCAAATCGATTTGAGTCAAGGTGGCACTGTTATTATAATTCTAAATTCATAATTCGCTACGCGACATGCCGCCCGCCTTGAACGAGTCCCGTTCAATTTGAACTATCGTCAATTTCTATTGGAAGAGGTGACACCTTTTTCACTCCTCTCTTGAATATTCCCTTTTCAGTTTTGATGGTAACTACGCGTACAATTCCATCTTCGCCAGCATGAGTCTCAAGAACTCTACCTAAAGCCCATCGTAGGGGTGGCAACTTCTCATCCTTTAAAACGACTAATGAGCCTATTTTAATTATATTAGGCTGCCCGGTATGCCATTTATTTCTTACATTCAATTCTGTTAAATATTAATTATGCCAACGTTCCCACAAATCCTGTCTAGGCCTTTGCAAATGCTGCCATGACGATAATCTATTCACTTTAATTGTTGAAAAATCAAGTGTGGGAATGCTCATAAATGGTTGGCCTATTAAAAAATGGCCTGGAGTTAAAACTTCAAAATCGTTCGGATCTGATGACATAGGAGTAAGTGGTCCAGAATTCAAAATTGCTTTGATCTCACTCAAATAAGTGCACAATTCTCCATAACTGAACAAAGTATCACGCACAGTTCGCCTCATATGATATTTTAGGGACTTCACAGCTGCCTCCCAGATTCTTCCAAAATGAGGAGGTGGTGAAAAATGCCATACGATACCTTCATTACTTAAAAATTTTGTAGTTTTTTCATTACCCTCTTTCTAATGAAGGAGGCTGTAAAGTTCCGTCATCTCGCTGTTTGCACCAACAAAATTTGTGCCGTTTTCTGAGTACATTCCTCATTTACAGTTTATTTAATATCAAAGACTTAGAATTGGGATTTATTCGATTATTTGAAGTTTTTAATTGGAAATTATTTAATTTCAAATATTTATTCAAGTAATTGAGGAAATTTCAGGGTAGTAGTAGTAGTATACCATTAAGCCATTTCCCTTTCAGGGTAGGCGTGACACTACCCGATTCGGGTAGTGTTTCTAGGTGGATAGTTCTTGTAGTTATAAATAACTACAAATGTGGGCTCACCACACCCACGACGGGCCAACAGCACGCAGTATTCTCGAATGGTTACCCATCCAAGTACTAACCGCGCCCAACGTTGTTTAATTTCAAACTATTCCAATTGTAAATAATATAATGTTGAAAGTTTAAAGCTAAAAGCTGATCAACAAGATAATTTTTTTTTAATTTACAGTCTTAAAAGATTTAAAAAAGGGGAAAGTCATAAAACTTTTATAATATTTAAAATCATTCTGACTTTTTCATATAATAAACTAAGAAGGTTAAAGACTTCACCCATGCTAAAAATTAAACAATGTTAATTGTAATAGATTTTAACAATTTAATTATTTTTACTCAAACTCATATTAGATGTCATAAAAGTTAAAGGCTTCTTTTACAGTCTAAGTATTTCAGTACATTAAACAACCATTATTTCCTATTCACTAATGTATTTCTGAACTTTAAATTATCTGAATAATAAAACGAATAAATTTAAAAAAACAGGAATAAAAAGACCAAACCAGCTTCACACTGCGAACAGAAACAACTTAATGCTGCGAACACTTACTTGTCGATTATTATTAATAATTATATTATTGTATGATAATAGGGCAAAGCATTCTGATTACTTTTCATCCAAAATGAAATTATAAATATATTTCATCAGGGTCATTCCACAATAGATCGTCTGGACATAGTTGCGAGGTCATTAAAAAAAATTGTTATTGACATATAATGTTACTAAATGTTCGTAGAGTTGAATTTTACTATTTATAAGGGCTAATAATAATTTCCCTTTCTAAAAATGGTTTTTAAATGTTGGTGTGCGCTGCAAAAATGACTTGTGCACTGCATCACAAAATGTTGTTATTTTAGGCAAATATGTGAAATAATCATTTACAGAATTTAACTTTCATTTAGAAAGAATGCATTTTAATTTAGGTACACATTTCAAAGCAATAGTAAATACATAATACTGCATCGAAATGTCAAATTTTAAGGTTTTCAATTTGATATTTGTTCGTCATTATTATGTAACAATAATAAAATTCAACTTTTTTCAAAGATATGTCCCTAAAATTAATAATTTTAATCGAAATTTAAAATAATTACATACCTTCATGTTTAAAACAGGCTGACGAAAACCGTGCGTTTTGGTTAAAATCTTCGTTTTCTCCGCTGAATATCTCCTATGGAGAAAAATATCAAAATCTGAAACTTTCAGGATGTCTTCAGATGGCGAAACTTTGCTCATCCCATAAACTTTTTCGATGAGACCTCGTATAGTTTTCATTTTTAAATAATTTAGAAATTAAAAATCGAAACGATAAGACAATAGGACTGAAGTTCATTAAATTCAATCGTTTTTGTTTTCAAATTCAATAATTTTGTGAAATTGAAGTTTTATTAAAAATAAGATCGTTTTTTTCTGCCTTTCTGGATTACAGAAATCAATTTAGTTAATGTTAAATTTTAGGTAAACTAAGAATTAAAAAATTATGTAATATTTAAGAAAACTTGCATTTCACAAAATTCACGCTATTTTCAAAGTATTTTAAAATGTAAACCATACGAGGTCCGATCAAAAAAGTTTATAAGATGAGCAGAGTTGGACCATCTGAAGACATCCTGAGAGTTTCAAATTTTTATATTTTTCTCCATAGGAGATATTCAAAGGAGAAAACGAAGGCTTTAACCATACACATGGTTTTCGCCAGCCTTTTTTAAACATAAAAGTAATTCTCTTAAACTTTGATTGAAATTATCAATATCAGGGACATATTTTCAGAATAAAGTTGAATTTCACTTTTTTTACATGATAATGACGGAGAAATATCAAATTGAAAACCTCAAAATTTGACATTTTAAAGCAATATTTTGTATTGAACTTTGTACCTGAATAAAAATGTATTTATACGAAATAAAAGTATAAGTCTGTGAATGATAATATAAATTTGGTTTTAGTTCATTATTTTACGTATACGCCTCAAATAACAGCATTTTGTAATGCAGTGCACATGCCACTTTGGCAGCGC
>CAKNYM010016533.1:0-13538 GCA_932195095.1 Andricus curvator
TTTTTTTTTAACTGAGTTTGAAATGTCGAACTTTTTGGAACATTTTTCAAATAAAAAAAACTTCAATATTCAATGCCTGGATCTAAAATCTGCTCATTTTTAAGGCTTAAATTTGAGAAATTGTTTTAATTTTTCATTGTTTTGAATTTATTCTGAAGGCATTTCATTCAAAATTCTTTGATTACAAATCCTTTAAACTGAAAAGCGTGCAACTATCAAGTCTTTTAATTTGATACTCTACGGTTTCGAAAAATTTAAGAAATCAGACAGTTTTGTACGTTTAAAATTGAAACCAAACTCTTCAGAAAATTTAAATATAAAATTATTAAATTTAAAACTGACTAATATTGAAAACAAACAATAATTTAAAATATTTAAATCTGAAATTAATCAATTAAAAACTAAAATAAAAATGCTTTTAATATGAAATTTTTCAATTTTGAAATATTTTAAAATGAAATTGGTTTGAATACAAAAAAGTTTGTATATCACAATTCTTCGCGGCTAATTTTTTTTTTACTTTTAAATGAAGTTCGGATTTTTTTTAAGTTTCAAGTTTTTGTAGTATACATTTTTTCATTTTTTAATATTTTTCATTTAAAATTACTTTTTATTCTGAACATTTTGTATAACGATTCAGTTTTACAGTGTCTATAATTGAAACTTTTTCCATTTTGAACGGTGAAAATAAAGGTGAAATTATTTTTTGATTTTATATTTAAATTTGTCTAATCAATTTTTATGTTAAATCATAATTTCTTAAATTTAATAAAAATTTAGATTTCTAGAACTTCAGAAGCTTTTACTTTGAAATATTCAATTTAGTTTTCAGTTTCTAATTGTAAAATTTTAGTCGCTTCTCATTTAAATTTATAAAAATTCAAACGTTTTCACTTTTGAATCATTCCATTTTGAATGCTTTTATTGATCAATCATAGTTTTCATTCCTCTGAATTTTACATGATCTATTTCTGAAAATTTTAATTGAAAAATATTCAATTTTCATCGTTTGAAAATCGTCCTCTTTCGAAATTTTAATCTGAACTCATTCAATTCCGAGATTCTTGAATCCAAAGTAAAATTGTTAAATTCTGAACGCTTGGAATTAGAAATAATTAAAATTCCTCCCTAATTAAATTCAATTTCAATTTGAAATTATCCCATTTTAAACTCTTTTATTCGCAGATGACACAAGTTCAATTCCTTTTGATTTCATTCGAAATATCGTCATTTTTCAAAATTTTACCTATCTACAATATTTCCAATTGGAACATTTTAAATAAAAAATCATTTCATAATTTTTTTTAAATTTTCAATTCGAAATTATCAAGAACAAATGATGGTCTAGCCGTGGTTCTCCGCGTGTGAGAGCCGAGCGGCGCTCGACAGCTAACTTCACAGTGGCTCTAATCCGCTCTCTAATTATAACTCAATATTTAAATCTTTCTTCGTTCGTTAAGTACAATAATGTTTGTACTATAAAATAGAAAGTATTATGAACAATTTATGTACGATAAAACAAGAAGCATTATAATACGATGTGTTTTGAAATAAAAGCTTAAAAATACGTTCTTTTGTAAATTATTATTTCGTAAATTCCACCGTTTCGCATTGAAGCGCATAAATATTAATTCCGTTATGTAGCATATACTCAGGTTCCTTCATTTCAATGCCATTAAATGCCCTTTCATTAACTTCAAATTCATGCCAATGCCTTTTAATGCTGTTCATTTTAAGTTTTCATTTTAACGCGTTTCATTGCGCCTTGCGCATTAATAAGCATTCAGACAAAAATGCAATTAAAACGCATTGAAACGTTCCAATGCGTTCCAATGAACTCCTTGTTACCGGGGACTTTCTGGAGGCAGTCTAGACCAGTTAGCAGCTGCTAACTGGTCTCTATATAATAACCCTCGTGAAAAGAAATACCAACTTAAGATCACAGTATAGGCGGGTATAGTCCTGTACCGGCAGTTTGAACCCCCAATATCCCATCATTATTAGGCTCATCACGAGTCAGCACCATAACCATAATCTTTACTGATTTATGGTACCTTCGTGACGTCACGTACTAAGATGGCCGCTGAGTACGAAAAAGTACTACAGGTCCCTGCAGTACTTGGTATAGGTACCTAGATTACCCAATTTTACATTTATCAAATTTTATTTCAATGTTGGTTAAACAGGAACAAATTTTTTTTATTATTCTAAAAAAATAGTAGCCTACCAACGTCCGTTTTAATGTTTTTTGCCGTTTAGTAAAGTTTCAGCAAATTAATATTTAATATTTTTTATATGAAATTGGATACAAGTGCAATACAAGCACACAAGCGTTGGTAGATTAAATCAGGAAAAAACAATCAATTAAATTAAAAATATTTAAATCCGTGAATTTACGAATGATGCCGAAGCACGCGAATCGGTGTCCATCCGCTCGTGAAATTTATCATCGGTCTCATACATTTAATCACGTCAATTGGTCAACATACAGCCACCACAGATTCGGGCAACTTTCGTTGAATAATTTTCCTTTTTTGACATTCTCATCAGAGAAGGTATTAGATTTATTTGAAATTTGACCCCCTCCGTTTTTGTCAAATGTCCAAGTTTTGAGACATTCTGAAGGCAAAAAACAGGTTTTCGCGAATTTGTCTGGCTCTGTGTGTATGGATGTGTGTATGTAGATTTTTATTTTGTTAGTATGATAACTTTCGAAAGAATTGACAGATTGGATTGGGCTTTGGCATACTCTTCAAGTGTTCTAAAATGAAGGTCAAGTTCGTTAGCAGCCATTTTGGTTAAAAATTCAAAAAGTGAGCGCTTTTTCAAAATTTTTGAGAACACTTTTTTCAAATTTAAAAATTCTATGTACGGACGTTCGTAGTTCTGAAAAAGACAAACAATTTATATAAATGGCTTTTTTGATAAAACAAAAATTACAGCAGTTATAGCATTTACAAAATTCCGAGAAAAGAGCGAAAATGAACATTTTAAGCCAAACAAGGCACGATATGAAAAAATTCAAGAAACGAAAAATACTTATTTTTAAACACCCTACAATATTGTTATAAGACTTTTTTTAATTTTCTTGAAAAATCTAAAATTCCAATTTTTATCGCACAAAAAATAATTAAAAATCAAAAATTCCATTTTGCGGTCAAAATATACAAGATACGGAAAAGATAAATAGACAAAAATTGTGCACTCAAAAAAGATCTACAAATTTGTTATTAATCACTTTTTGATGGGACGCGTAGTTTTTTTCATTTGTAAAAAAACTGATTTAAGAATAAAATTAATTAAATTTTTGGACAAACGACACAAACCACGAAAAAAATTAATACACACAAGTTGTTTACTCCGAAAAGAGCTACACATTTTTTATTAATCATTTTTTGATACGATGCGTAATTTTTGCTTCAATCGTGAAAAATAACATCAACAATAAAAAAAAGAATTTTGGAAAAAAGACGCAAGTTACGAAAAAAGATGAATAGACAAAAGTTGTTCAACCAAAAAAGATCTACAAATATGTTATAAACTTTTGTTATAAAAATACATTTGAAATAAAATAATTAACTTTTTGGAAAAACGATACACGCTATAATAACATTTTATCTAACAAAATTTTTCGCCTAAATTACAGTTATTGAAATGATGAATCCTCAACGAAAAAAAAATACTTTTTAACAAAAGAGTTACACTTTTAACCAAGGAGTTTAATATTTAACTAAAAAAGATAAATTCTCAACGAACAAAGTAATATAATTGAAATTTAAACCAAAAAAGATTTTAATTTTAAATAAAAAACAGTTAAATTCAACCAAAAAAGTTAAATTTTCAAGAATAGTTGAGTTTTCAATTAAAAAATAATTTTCAGTGAACAGATAAAACGAATTTTAAACAAGCTGTTGAATTTTCGAGGAAAAATATGAATTTTCAACCAAGAAGATTAACTTTCCACCAAAAAGGACAAATATTCAATAAAACACATGAAGTTATTATTAAGTACAATGAAAGAAAAAAAAACAAAAAACGAAAAGGTTACTTTGTTATGCCGAAATATTAGTAAATAAGTTGAGTTACCAAATGCTACTTGATTATTCTTTATTTGAATGAATATAGTTTATCATACAAGATTCAGATTAGAACTGATGAAGGGCCACACGCCCGGTCCTACTTATACACTAGCGTAAGTTTGTGGGCTTACCCAAAAAGGAGAGGCAAACTGAATGTGGGACGATGATATAGGTCAAAGCACTACATATATAGTCTAGGATTAGTAGTAGGAGAAGTCTATTGAGGTTAACCGTTACAAGCCTCTCTTTAGACTAAGTTTAGTCTCTAAACTTTCAACATTTTACTTTTCGAGTTTTGATATTAGTATCCTTATTATCTAATAAAGGTTGTACGCTAGTACTGTAGGTTACAATATGAGTCGGAGTCTGTACTTTAGTTTTAATACAGAATATACATAGTTTTTTCGGAACAAAGGTCAATATTGCATTAAAAACTCCAGTCTTGAATAATATATATATATGCCTGAAGTTAGAGCTGCATACCCAATGTACTGTAGCCATTCTAGTCCACTTTCTGTCCAAGTTCTTAAGCGTCTGTGGGTAGCTATAGTTTTTAATGTATTTTCAGTGTCGTCTAAACTTAAGCGAGCTTGTTTTAATTCGTCATTGTCTATTTGTTTAGGGAGCTGAATCAATTTCTTTTCTAAATTATTGAGATCTTCTTCGTTCTATTCAACGTTATAGGTCACATTAATCCAGTAGTTCTGTTTTTCTTCTAAATGTTTTGGTAGATCTATTTGGTCATGATTATTATATAGTTTGCAGCTACTTCCTTTTATCTTAACAGGTTTGACTATTTCTATAGATTTTATATTTTGCAGGCAGCTTATATCTATACTTATCTTATCGAGGGGAATTATAATGTATCCGTCGGAGATTGGTATAAAAGTTTCTTTGTGAAGAAAATACGGAGATTGATTACAATTTGGTTCCTCATATCTTTTGAGTAAGCTTGATTCGCAATTTTTACTTTCGGACAGTTTGAGATTAGGCTGATTTCGTTTACATATTAAATAGCTTACTATAGTTTTGCATTGGTCAATAGTCTGTTTATCTGTTGGGACGTAAGAGTCTCTAAATTTAATAATCAGTTCGTGATCTGGAATAATGGATAGGTAAAGGTTGCCTTTCTTTTCCGGGATGGGAACAATTCTTATCAAGGATCCCTCTTCCTTCTCTAGGACGGGTATATCTAGGATGTAGGTAAAGAGTCCCTGAATTATGGCTAACGAGAGTGAACTGATGTCAAGAATATGTTGGTAACTCTCCTCATCATTGTCAAAGTGATATCTGGTTCTGTGGTGTAGTTCAAATTCTTCGAGGGTCTTCTTCAAAATTGCGGGTGTTAGCATTTGGGGGTGTGCTATACCGTGTTTTCCATCATTGATAGCGTTTATGGCTGTATTGATGTCTTCGTTCATTTCATCAATCAAGAGAGTGGCGAGTATCAATTTAGTATTAACAAAGTTGTCCTTTGTGTTATTATTCACAGTTTGACTAAATTTTTGGGCCATTCCCAGTTCTTTCCCAATTTCTTTTTTTATTGTAGAATATTCTATTGAGGAAGAATCTAGTATTAGTTTCAGTATTTTGGTATGGTTAGTCAACACTGATGCTATATTTTTATTATCGGTATACAGTTTATCGAACTCAGCGTTAATTTGATGTAAATCGGATTCGGAAAGAGTTCCGAATAAAGTTTTGGAGATGTCTCCGATGAAGTTTGCTAATCCTCTCTTATGTCTCTGTTTTCCTAGCAGTTTATGTAGAATTGCAATCTTTGAAGTTAATCTATTGTATCTTCCTTTAATTAATTTTAACTCTTCTTTGGGTGCACAAATTGTTCCACAAGCTCGTTCGGCTGCCACTAAAGTGTGATATATCGCTTCTAATCTTTGTTCTGTTGTCGTTAAATTTATTCCTATCACTAATCTCCATTCTTCATGAATAAGATAAATTTTCCTTATTTCCTCTAGGTAGATGTTTCCTTTTAGTTCTTCCAAAGAGTAGTTAGCCCTCGTCGTTGTTATTGACAGGATCATTAGAGTTATCATCGCGAGCGTCATCTACAAAATAAGGCATACATTGATCTATGTGTAATGTGATAATCTTATTATCATGTCTAATTTTAATGTTATTGTTTTTTAGAATTTCTAATATTTGCCCGGGACCTTTCCAGCTCGGGTCTAACTTATTTTGCTTGGTATTTTTTTTCCACTTAACCCAGTCTTTTTCTTTATAGATTGGGTGTTTTCTAACTATTCTGTCCTCTAGAAATTTCTTAATTTTTTCCTGTTCAACTTCAATTCTTTCTTTAATTCTCTTTAAACTATGTTCATGTCTAGACTTCCATTTTCGAATTAAATTATAGTACGTTAGATTTGGCGAAGGATTAATTGTGGAAGGGATATTGGGTTCTCTTCCAAAGGTAGCTTCGAACGGTGATATTCCGAGGGTACTGTTCTTCATAGTATTAATTGCAAAGTTGATGTATTTAAGGTTATCATCCCATTCTTTATTGTTTTCGGCAATAGCGGTTTTAATCAGATTCTTAAGTGTAGAATGCATACGTTCAATATTGCCGTTAGATTGGGGGTGAAATGCAGTTGTTTTTATGTGTAGGATTCTCAATGCTTCTTCAAATTGTTGCATGAGTTCTGATAGAAAGTTTTGACCTTGATCTGTTAAAATAGTCTTAGGGACTCCAAATATATATATATCGTGGTCAATTAGGTTATTGATAATCGATTCCGTGGTTTCGTTTTTTAAGGGTATTAATACTGTGTATCTGGTTAGCCGGTCTTGAAGGCTTAATATATACTTATTCCCTTGAATAGTTTCTGGTAATGGTCCAAAGATATCAAGCGCGATTTTCTCGTTAGGTTTCGTAGGGATGTCAGGTATTATGCTACTGGCTTGATTAGTGATTCTAGTTGTTTTTTGCAACTGACAGATGGGACAGGATTTAACGTATTTTATCACGTCGTTGTCCATTCCTATCCAATATCCTAATTTCTTAGCTCGATCTATTGAATTTTTCTCCCCTAAATGTGTTGAATGTGCTTCGATTATTACTCTTCTTTTTTCTTCTTTGGTGAGTTCTCTGGTGTTAGAGAAACATAAGTGGAAGTTAGATTCGCGGCAAATGTTAGAAAGGTATTCGATCATTTCTTGGATTACATCCTTTTCTATTGGTGTAAATAAAGGGTCTCCAAAGGCTAATCTTACTAAAATCAGTTTTCTAGATTTAATTTCGTCGATTATCCAATCTAACTTTCTTAACCATTCTTCCTCATTAAAAGGTGGCATTTGTTCTTTCTTCGTAAAGGTCCAGAGTTTTCCTGAAGCGTTAGGTTTAATTTTAACTGTTCCTGAAGTTGGATTTAGCCTCCATTCTACGAAGTCTTGGTATAGTTTGTCTTCCGAAAGTTCTTCTCTTTGTTCCTCTAATGTTGGCTCGGAAGTACATGCTGTTGGTTCTGAGATTTCTACTAAGGGTTTTAGTATTCTGCTATAGGGGGTTTTAATTCTATTCTCTTTTTCTAATGTAATTTCATTTATCTTGATTGGCTTGTTGATTACTACTGGTTCTGGTGTGCTTAAATCCTGATTAATGGGTGTGTCGAATAATTCTATATCAGAGAATTCATTTTCGATTGCTTCTTCGAGGTTAATATCTCTTAATGCTTGGTCTAGAAGGTTTCTTTGTTCAATAGGAAATAATCTGGATGAGCAGTCGGCAGCTTTGTTTTCTTTTCCTTTTACATATTGGATCTCATACTTGTATTCTTCTAGTTTAATTCTCCACCTTAAGAGTTTTGAACTAGGGTCTTTACAATTATGTAACCATACTAATGCTTTATGGTCTGTTTGAATTTTAAACTTGTTTCCTAGAAGGTATTGTCTTAGGCGTTTAACTGCCCATATTATAGCTAAAAGTTTTTTTTCAGCTGTGCTATAATTTTGTTCTGCGGGGTTTAATGTTCGAGATATAAATAAACATGGGTGTTCATTCTGGGATAGGACTGCTCCTAAACCTAGGTTTGAGGCATCCGTTGTGAGTGTGAATTGCTCTGTAAAGTTTGGGAACTTTAAGACAGGTACCGTGCAAAGGGTATTTTTGAGTTTATTAAATGCTTCCTCGCATTTTGTTGTCCAGTTGAAAGGAATATCTTTTCTGGTTAGAAGTGTGAGGGGCTTAGCTATTGATGAGAAGTTTCTTATAAACTTTCTGTAATATCCAGCAAGTCCTAAGAAAGATTGAACTTCTTTTACTGTGATGGGATTTTTAAAATCTTGAACTGCTTTGATTTTAGCAGGATTTGGTTTAACTCCATTTTTAGTTATCAAATGACCGCGATATTCTACTTCTGGTTTGAGGTATTCGCATTTAGTTGGTTCTAATCTTAAGCCAAGTTCTTTGATTCGTTGTAGAACTTTTACTAGATTTTTATTGTGATCCTCTAGGGTCGATCCGAATATCACTATGTCGTCGATATAGGCGAAACATTCTTTTCCTATTAATCCTCTAAATGCGTTGTCCATAATTCTTTGGAATGTCGCTGGTGCGTTCTTTAGTCCAAAGGGCATTCGGTTATATTCGAAGTGTCCTTGAGATGTTGAGAATGCTGTGTACTTTTTACACTCTTCTTTCATAGGGATCTGGTGAAAGCCAGCGCTCATATCGAGAGCGGAAAAGAATTTAGCTTGTCCTAATTGTTCTAAAATATCGTCTATTATTGGTAACGGGTAGGCGTCTTGGTCAGTATATTTATTTATTTGTCGATAGTCCATGACCATTCTAAGTTTGTCTCTTTTTGGGGGGACTACCCATAGGGGTGAATTGAACGATGATTGTGAATGCCTAATTATTCCTTTATTTAGGAGTTTTTGTGTTTCTTCCAGGGCAAATTTTCTATGTTTTTCTGGAAGTTTCTGAGATCTTAAGTTTATTATCTTGCCTGAGTTTAGGGTGATCTCATGTTCTGTGAGTTTTGTACAGGGGAGTGGGTCATTGGGTAGTGTGAACACTTCTTGGTACTGAAGAAGTATTTGATGTATGCTGTCTCTAACTTTGGAAACTTTGTTCTCAATGTGATCTAGTTTTAGTAATTTTTCTAATTCTTGGATCCTATCACTGTAGTCTAGGATGCTATCACTCTCCCTCATTTTAGAGTGAGTATCGCCTCGAGACTCTACTGTTTGAATTATGTCGTATTGTAATTCGTCCGGAATTTTTTGCAGAATTTTTGAATAATTTATTATAGGTGTTATAATTTCACCATTTTTAATTTTATATATACCGTCAGGGATTAAGTTGTTGTTTTCTATCCAGATCTCATTGTCTTTGTATTTCAGTTGAATTCTAAACACTTGTTGTGTGTGCGAGGCTATATAATTGTCACTATCGTGTACTGGTAGTTTTTTGTTGTCTAAAATCAAAAATTTTGGTGTTATTGCGTATCTTTCAAATTTTTTGAAAAAAAAAGTAAACCTACTATATCGGATTCTGGTAATGGGAAATCATCATTTATTATATGGAAGAGATGTTTTTTGGAGAAATATGGTATGTATATTGCTTCCTTTGATACATGTTTGTCTTTTCCCATGGCGAATATTTTTGTAAATTTGAAAGACTTTGGATCTTCGGGTATTTGTTGTTTTTTAATAAGGTTTATTGAAGCTCCTGAGTCTACTAACAGGTGATATTCGTCTCCTCGTCGGTTTCTTCCTCGAATAGACTGTAGTCTTCCGTTGACTGCAGAAATTCTGCTTGGTCCTCGTAGTCTATCTGTTCCTGTACTTCTTCCATTGTCATTGTTTCGTTTTCCAATTCTTCTTCGGTTACTTGGATGTTCCGGACTTGAGGTGGTCGATTCGAAGATTTGCCTATCGGAAAATTTGTATTTTTTGCGATATATTGATTTGAAAAATGTCCTAAATTACCACATTTATGACACTTCATTTTCATTCTGTCGTTTAGTGCCATGTTATGGTTGGGTATTCGTTGAGTGGGTGTAGTGTTAGCCTGGTATCGAGGTGCCTGTGTTGGCCTAGGGTCGAATTTCATTATTGGTTTCGACGGCATCTGTCGAACAGGTTGTGATTCTTTTAACCACATTTCTGTTTCATTCGCGTGACTTTGTGCTTCCGCTAAGCTAGTTGGTTTAAACAGTCTTACTTGGAGTCCGATCTCTTTTTTTAAATTAAGTAAATATCTGTTAATATTTTCTTCTTCTTCTATGTTTATTCTCACTCTCCTTTCAGTTTGATTAATATGTTGTACTTGAACGGCGTAATTTAGTTAATTGGTTAATTGCCTAAAGCGTAGGCTGAAATTCTGAACTGTTTCTGTAATTCCTTGTTTGCAGGATTCCAATTTGCTTTTTAATGCTAAAATTGAGCCGGTTTGTTTCAGGTTTTGTCTTAAAGAAGTATATAAATCTTCGTAAGAGTTCACAGGTGTGTAGCGGGTAGCCTTTTCCGCAATGCCTTGTATTTTCTTAGCGAGAATCAAGTCTAGAAGTAAGTTGGGTGGTGTGCACCTACTTTTCGCTCTTTTAACGCTTTTAATAAAATCCTCTACTCCGATATCATCTTGGCCATTTATGTTCCTTATCGTTACCAAAGCTAATTTAGCATGAATTTTTTCATCTTCTTCGGTTTGAAATTTGATACCTTCTTTTTCTCTAAGTAATTGTTCGTTTTTCAATAGACGACGTTCCGTCGCTTCTCTTTCTTCTCCTTCATCGGCGAGGAGTCGGCATCTCCTAGTATCTTCCCTTTCTCTAAGTAGCTGTGTATTTTTGGAAATTTGTTGACTTATCTCTTTCCTTTCTAGGTCGTACTCATTTAGGGGTTGAGTTAAAGTTGCTGGTACTATCGCTTTTAACATAGGTGTGTGGGACGATGTTGCTTCAGTCCCTTCGCGCGTCAATGGACTATTCTCTATTGACCTAGTTTCCCTATCTTCATCGAGGTCTTCCGTCAATTCGGGTTCCCATTTGTACGTTTCTATGTCCCCTTTGTAGCCTAATTCTTTTACTATTTTTTGGATTTCTAAGGTTCTATTTTTATTTTCAATTTTCAAAGCCGCCAAAGCTTCGATATTCGCGAACATCCGTAATATCATTTCGTCGGTCATTTGGACAGGTGCGGTTGGACTAGGGTTGGGAGAATTCGTTCCAGACATGTTGACAGATGAGTTTGTCTCGTCCGTTTTGTACCCTAATTCTAAATTATAGCGATATTTTTGATATGCCAGTGTGCTTATTTTCCTAGTTTGTCGGTGTAAAAACGGTGTCGCGTAGAAATTAAATGTGTGTGGTTGGACTTTTGTCCGTTAATACAGTGAAATGCAGGGTATCGTTCTACCACAATAGCCTGATTTCAAAGTAATTTTATTTATTTTTATTGAGGGAGAGTAGTGCTCTGGAACACCAGGAGTATGCTCCACCGGAATTTGTAAAACTTTGCCTCGCCTAACGTGAAATTAGCTTTTGATTTCACGTTAGTCTCCTTCCTCAGACAGTAAGGAGGACTTATACTCTTTACAATTCAATACGATTTGTTTTTGTTGTTTTAATTGCTTACTTTTCTGTAATCGTGATGTTTTATCTTCTGTCACTGGATGGCTTGATCCTTCTTGGTTGGCGGCTGGAAATTCGTGAAGTTCTTGCTGCTGAACCGGATGTGGGCGTTGGCCGATGACTTGTCGTCGGTCTTCCTAGTGTTGATACGCAGTTGCGTCCTCCGCCTGATTGCGGGCCTCGTTCTCAGTATAAATGGTGAATTTTGGAAAGTCAGAATTTTACGTTGAATAGCAGTTACTCGGTTCACCACTAATTTTAATTCTGTTTTCCTACTGTTCGTTGATTAACGGGCTTTCCGTAGAGAAGTCCGGAGTTCTTTTCTTGAGAATTCCGTAGAATTCTTTCCTCTGAATTACGTAGAATTCAGCAATTTCAGATTCGTCTCAGGAATTGCCCTTTCTGTGATTTCTCTGATGTATCCGTGGATATAACAAATCGAAAGAGCAATCCTGGCAGGATCGCCAGAAATGTTATGCCGAAATATTAGTAAATAAGTTGAGTTACCAAATGTTACTTGATTATTCTTAATTGAATGAATATAGTTTATCATACAAGATTCAGATTAGAACTGACGAAGGGCCACACGCCCGGTCCTACTTATACACTAGCGTAAGTTTGTGGGCTTACCCAAAAAGGAGAGGCAAACTGAATGTGGGACAATGATGTAGGTCAAAGAACTACATATATATAGTCTAGGATTAGTAGTAGGACAAGTCTATTGAGGTTAACCGTTACAACTTAGCCTAATATTTTATTTACACTTCACTTTGACCGAGTTTCTTAAGTTTTGACGCCATCCCGCATGGTTCTTTTTTCATCCGCCTAAATAAAAATTCTTTCCTTGTAACAAGCATTTTCGAGCAAAAATAAAATGTAATCCACTTCGTTCAAGAAAACCACCATTTATAGGTTAGGTTCGTCAATTTTAATGAAAACTTTTATTCGATTTATTTATCTCTATTAACGATTTAAATAAAAGTTCATTGTACTATTTATTTCGATTTAACATAGAAAATAATCTAAAATAAGCCATATTAATATGAAAAACACTTTTCTCTGTTGTTCCATAATAGGGATATGCATTATGAAACACCGGTACAAGAGTCCAAAAGTTGTAATTATTACGATGTTAAAATTTTTTCAGTCTACTGGTCGTATCAATATTTTTATAAAATATTGATACTTGAATTGTGAAAAAAATTCTCTCTAGCTCCGGTGGGATTCGAACACCACGTCATTCAGATTTCCGGTCCGATGCTCTTGACCACTAAGCTACGGAGAGACGAGATAATTTTCTTCACAATCCCTACAAGTAGAATGTCGACGTCATTCCTTATACTTGTAAGATTATAGTTCTAAACTTTATTATACCATTAAGCCATTTCCCTTTCGGGGTAGGCGTGACTTGCTCGGTTGGAAAATAGTAGTGTGTATATGGGTATATAGGTATAAGGTAGGTAGGTATATAGGTATGAGGTAGATGGGTATATAAGTGTTAGGTATAGATATTTTAGATTGATCTGGAATTCTCGTGTTATTTATTTAAATGACACGTTAATTCCGCAACACTGCTCCGACCCAGGTTGCTGATCAATCTCTCTAGCGATCACCCCAAGTGAAGATCCTCACAAAATTGTTATGTATGGTTCTCCATTCGGGCTCATTAGTATCCAAGGTCTTTGTTTCAGGCGTCATTCATTCTACTGTCACTCTGTTTACAAACTATTTGTCACCACACTTTTCTGTCCTGGCATACTACTCTAGCTTCCTTCACGTCCATGCATTTTTTCATGCAAGCTCTTGTGTTTCTATGGCTTCTTATGTCTCTACGGATTAATGTCTCATTTACAGATTCTAACCATTCTTT
>CAKNYM010016536.1:0-51215 GCA_932195095.1 Andricus curvator
AGCAATAGCGTCCGATGCGATACTCGCAACAGATTTCTCTCCGTGTAACAATGATTATTGTTACAAATTTTAATATTTTTGTGACTAGCAATCATTTAAACAATAATTCAAAAAATCTTCTATGCAAAAAACATTTTTTTACACGAAACGGCCAAAGTTTCTAATTTGTTTATCTAATTTGGTTATAAAAATTGAAATTCGTGTATTTTGCCAAATATTATCAAAAACATACTTTTTTTGGAATATCTGCGGCTATTCCGGCCACTAAAGAAAATTAAAATCTGAAAAACCTTAAACTTAAATATTTTGCAACATTAATTGTTTATAACCATGTTTATTGTTAACTTTTTGAATGTTGTTGTAAATAACAGTCATTCGTGCAATATTTGAAAACAGTTTTAGTGCAACAGACAATGTTTCTCTACACTACATGATCAAATTTATAATTTGTTTATAAAAATTTAAATTGTTATATTTCACCACATACTATCAAACCAATATTTTTTTTCGAAATATCTGTAGCAATTCCGACAATTAGTTGAAATTAAACAATGAAAAACCCCTAAATTTTAATATTTTTCCTCAGTTATTGTCTATAACAATCGTTATGCTTAACTTTTTAACTATTTTTGTGACTATCAGTCACTTATGCAATAAATTAAAACTATCTCAATGCAAAAAACAATTTTTTTCCACACGACAGGGCGAACATTTCTAATTTTTTTACCTAATTTATTTATAAAAATTGGAATCATATTTTAAAAATAATTCTTAAACACATATTATTTTTAGCAATATCTGTAGCAACTCCAGAAATTAAAAGAAATTAAAATATAAAAAACCTTAAATTTAGATATGTCACAATCATTTTTTATAACAATAGTTACTCTTAACTTTTAAAATATTTTCGTAACTAGCAATAATTCGTACAATAATTTAAAATATATGTAGTGCAAGAAAACAATTCAGACGATCAAATAATATACAAAAAAACTCAAATTTTAATATTCTTTGACACAATCTATTTATAACAATGGTTATTGTTGACTTCCTAACACTATTTGCAAGTGTACTTATCAAATTTCTTTATAGCAATTTATTATTAAGATTATTAAATCGTACAAAACAGTTAAGGAAAAAATGATACTCTAGAATTTTCGAACGAACAAAGTGCATTTCCTCCCACTTTGCCTCAGTTTGGTTATTGGAAATTAACAAACCGTATTCAATTCGTCATATCCAGGGCCAATAACTGTAAATATAGCTAAAATGCAAACATCGTGAAATCGACTTCCCGACGTGCAAAAATGTTTTACGAGAGTTCGAATTAAAAATGTAGATCGAAGAACTGGAAAAGATCCCACTCTATCTGTGAATGCCTGTAAGTATTAAGGTGGCGTTTCAAAATGGAAAGTTCAATTTTACAAAAAACTGTACTCCTCCAATATTTTCTTCTCAGTGGCGAAATTCCTTTTATCAACACGAGTTTTTTCATAATTTTCAACTTTACATTCTGACTTGCTACCAAAAACAGTACAACAATCGTTTCTACAATTTTTGCACCCATAGTGTTTGTGATTGCTTCGCGATTTTAATTGCTGTGCCCATTTTCTTGTTACGCTCTTGGGCCCATCGGCAAGGGTCGTGTGTTCTCGGGTAATCGGCCGAGCAGCGTCCAGCGTTAGTCAGTCGAAATCTGTCTTTCGAGATGATACCAGTGCACGTAAAATCGCCACTAAAATACGCACTACCGCTTTGTTGTCCTGTGAACGTAGTGGGAATAAACCGAAAATTGGTACTCTATTACTGTGTTTCCTCTATCAACAACCCCACGAAAACGCTATAAACATGGTCCTCACGGGCCGAAGTGCTGAAAAAGAAAAGTGTCGTGTGTAAGTGCAAATAAAAGATTTGCCTCTTGTGCGTCGTACGCTTTTTGTGTGAGCGTGCCTTTGAGTGTTGCCATATTACGCAGTTCCTTTTTTTTGACTATACATGGGCGCTGGCGACACACCCGCTTTTTCGTCAAGGAATAGACATCTTGTCTATTAATTCTGGTTTAAACTTTGATTTTGGACGCTTAACCGCTACAATGGCAAGGTTTAATTATCTGCGAGTCCTCAAGGAACAAGATACGCTTTATGCATCCATCAACCGCATTTCTGACCGCCTTATGGCAACTGAAAATCCGCCTCGACAGTTGTTACTTGGACGCCTGTCGAAACTTGAAGAGTTGTGGAAAAGGTGTAGGCAAAATCATACTTTGCTACAGTCTAGTAGCCCCCCGTATGCTGATGATCATGAGGATCAACTTGATGTCTACGATCTCGATTCGTTTGCTAGGATGGAAGAAAGTTATGAAGAAGTCATCGCTTATATTTTATCGCATCTTCCTGATGAGTCACACAGTGGAACGCCTCATGGTAACCAGGATAAGCCGGACGTCGCTCGACACCCTAAACTTCCAACGATTTCAATGCCAATTTTTTCTGGTATGTATAGTGAATGGCTTGCGTTTCGAGATTTATTTACTTCACTCGTAATTAAAAATGATTCTTTGTCGGACGCGGAGCGCTTACACTATTTACAGGCAAGTCTCACAGGAGACGCAAAAGTTGTTGCTCAAAATCAACCAGGCACAGCTTATAACTTCCAAACAATTTGGCATAAAAATAACGTATTGATTTACTTATAGGTGTGGATCTATTTGGTCAAGTGTTACTGGATGGAGTTTGTCATAATGAATCAAGGGATCTTGTTGCGCAAAACACGATTTTTGGATGGGTAATTTCTGGTCGTTTTAAAAATCCTACCGTTCAATCGTTTCACATTCATGTGCATCACTCCACGAACATTCCTGCTGATCAAACTCTCAGGAAATTTTAGGAGTTGGAAGAGGTTCCTACAAAGAATTTGCTAACCAAACAGGAATTTGAATGTGAAGCTCACTTTGCCGAGACTCACACAAGAGATTCAAGTTGCCGATACATAGTAAGGCTTCCTTTTATTGAATCCCCAACGCAGTTAGGAAACTCTTTTAACACCTGGCGTACTTCTTTATTCCGTTTAGAAAACCGGTTCGCGCATAATGATGATCTTGCTGAGAAGTATCGTGATTTTCTGCGAGATTACGAATCGCTTGGTCATATGTCCGATGTTGGTCAAATTGTAAATGATGATTCTTTCAGATTGTTTATTCCGCATCATCCTGTTATCCGCGACTATAGTCAAACAATGAAGCTGAGAGTTGTATTCAATGCATCTAGGCCTACATCTACTAACGTTTCTATAAATGATTGTTTGCACATAGGACCGAAACTTCAAAATGACATATGTTCTATTCTGTTACGATGGCGTCAACATCCATAAGTTTTGTGCGCGGATATTGTTCACATGTTTCGACAAATTTGGGTGCATCCTGCTGATCGCAAATTTCAGTGTATTCTCTGGTGTGAGGCACTGGATGAACCTATTAAGATCTTTGAGTTGAACACTGTTACATATGGGATGGCTTGTTCCCCATATCTCGCGGTTCGTGTCCTACGTCAACGGGCTGAAGATGAAAAGACTAAGTTCCCTTTAGCAGCTCCAGTTTTTGCGAATGAGACGTATGTGGATGATTTATTCATTGGAGGAGTAGATAAGCCTTCTGCTATTGGGTTGAGAGATCATCTTATTCAATTGGCCTCCTCAGGCGGCTTCCGCTTACGTAAGTGGTTTAGCAATTGTTCTGACTTACTTTTTGGGTTAAATCCATCGGAACACGGTTTAGCGATGGCGTTGCCTTTTGATGATTATTCAGGATTCAACGTTCTTGGGATATTGTGGATTCCTTCAGAGGATGCATTTCGCTTTCAGATTTCGGAATTTCCTGAAGAAGCCTGTACCAAACGATCGTGGCTATCAGCGGTTGCCAAATTGTATGACCCTATGGGGTGGTTGGCTCCAGTTGTGATCATTGCTAAGGTTTTGCTTCAGAAACTTTGGTTACAGAAACTTGACTGGGATCAACCACTTCCCCCTGACCTGGTTCAGGAATGGCAGGAGTTTATTTCGAAACTGTATACATTGTCGCACATTTCAATTCCCAGATGGACGTCTCAAGGAAACGATACTGAGCTTATTGAAATATGCGGCTTTTCTGACGCATCTCAATTAGCTTATTCTGCTGTTGTCTACTTACATATTGTTTCAAAAGCAAGTCAGATCTCAGTTAGGCTTCTTATGGCTAAAACTAAGGTTGCACCAATTAAAACAATACGTATTCCAAACCTTGAGTTATGTGCTGCTGCTTTTCTGACAAAACTCATTCCGTTTGTCGTTTCTTCTCTCCAATTAGTTCATGTGCCTATTTTCTGCTGGACGGATTCTACCATAGTTCTTGATTGGCTACAGATACAACCAGTTACGTTGCCAGTGTTTGTCGCTAACCGAGTTTCTACAATTCAAACTACTATGCCTTCTGCTTCCTGGAATCACATTCCATCTAAACAAAACCCAGCTGATTGCGCATCGCGTGGCCTTACAGCAGATGAACTATTAAATTTTTCTCTCTAGTGGAAGGGTCCAACGTGGCTTTCCAGCTCTTGGGAAACTTGGCCTCAGAGGAACAATCAAACTGTCGGATCGGTGACGGAAAATTTGGTTCTTACTCACTTGGCTGACGCTGAGGCTAATACCGCTGAGAAGGACAGTGATTGGCAATCTAGGTTGCTTTCACGAGAATCATCCTGGGCTCGCTTAATTCGCGTCACCGTTTACGTCTTGCGTGCGGTCAAGGTTTTTAAGGAGAAAGTTGTCCTCCCTAGATTTTTATCTGCTGATGAGATTCGTGATGCCTCTGTATTTTGGGTACGCTATGTTCAGGCAAAGATTTTTTATCGCGATATTGCTTCTTTAAATACAGGTAAAAAACTATCAACGAAATCTCCTTTGAAAAGGCTCCTTTTCTTGATCGTGATGGCGCTCTTCGTCTTGGTGGCCGGTTGTGTCAATCAAAGTTATTAGCTTATCAAGAATCCCCCGCAATTTTGCCTAAACATAGGGTATCAACGCTCATACTAGAACAATTTCATCGCAATTTGTTACACGCCGGGATTCAGCTAACCCTTTACATGACCCGCGTCCATTAAAATAAATATACCATTAAACCATTTCCCTTTCAGGGTAGACGTGACACTACCCGATTCGGGTAGTGTTTCTAGGTTTTTCTTGTAGTTATAAATAACTACAAGTGTGGGCTCACCACACCCACGATGTGCCAACAGCACTCATGTCAGTATTCTTGAATGGTCACCCATCCAAGTACTAACCGCGTCCAACGCTGCTTAACTTCAGTGATCTGACGAGAACTGGGTTTTTCAGCGTGGTATGGCCGTTGGTCCAATTTTGGATTATTGGCGCACGAAATGAGATTATGACTATTGTCCATCGTTGTGTAGTGTGTGCACGCGATAAAGCTAAAACGGAAACTCAACTTATGGGTGACCTTCCAACTCCAAGAGTCACTCCATCACTTCCTTTTTCTCACGCTGTAATCGATTATGCAGGTCCTTATCTGTTTCGCTCAAGTTCAGGTCGTCGAATAAAGTCGCATAAGGCTTGGATCTCAATTTTCGTTTGCTTCTGTACCAAAGCCATACATCTCGAATTAGTACACGATTATAATACCGCCTCTTTTATAGCCGCATTCGGACGCTTTACCTCACGCCGAGGAATTCCTACTGATGTGTACAGCGACAATGGGCCGAATTTTCGTGGTGCAGATCGAGAGCTTTCGCAAGCTTTTTGGACTCTGCAGAACGATTCAAATTTAGCTTCTCATTTAGCCTCAGATGGCACAACTTGGCATATTATCCCTCCCATCGCACCACACTTTGGTGGCTTATGGGAGGCTGGGGTTAAAAGTGTTAAACTGCACTTACGCAAATTATTGGCGAATTCTACTCCGTCTGTTGAAGAATTCGAAACGCTTTTGTGCCAGATTGAATGCTGTTTGAATTCTCGCCCCCTCGTGCCTGTTAATGATGATCCGGAAAACTACGAAGCGCTAACTCCTGGGCATTTTTTGAGTGGATCTGCTTTAGGAATTGTACCTACAGTTTCTGTATTTAATGTAAATGAAAACCTCTGGTCTCGCTGGAAATTTTATCAAAGGATTTTAGAGCATTTTTTGCGCTTATGGTCGCGTGATTATCTTCAATCGTTGCAACAGCGAGTGGGAATTGGCACGTGTTACTCAATGTATTCTAGGAAGAGATGGAATGGTCCGCGTTGTTCATGTCAAGACTGCGCAATCTGAGTTTGTTCGCCCGATTTCACAATTAGTTCTGTTGCCTATTTCCAACGAACCATAGATTAATTAATTAGTTTGTAATCTACGTCATTATTATTATTTTGTCTGATTGTTTGAAGAATGTCATTGCAATCTTTTGCTAAGCTCGCAAGGTGGCCGGAATGTTTGTGATTGCTTCGCGATTGTAATTGGTGTGGCAGCTGTGCCCATTTTCTTGTGGCGCTCTTGGGCCCATCGGCAAAGGTCGTGTATCCTCGGGTAGTCGGCCAAGCAGCGTTTCAAAAACTTCTGGGCGCCACTAAAATATTATTTTTATTTTGAAAAAATTGTAGTGAATTTCTTTTATCGAGAGAAAAAAATGGAAGGGGTACCGTTTTGGAAACTTGAAGCTTGATTTTCAAGCGCCACCTTGGTAAGAATGCATATAGTTTATAATCAAAAAAATATGATTTAAAGTATAATTATTACGAGAAAAATTCTTACCCCAAGCAAATTATTGTATTTTGTAACAATTTGTAGTGCACCTTTCATATTCCCCATGTAAACAGCTGGAGACAAAGCTACTACAAATTTTATTTTCTCATTGTATTCTGGTTTTAGGGATCCCATAACAAAAGTCTGAGTACACCCTTGAGAAAAGCAAAGCAAGTGAAGATTCTTTTTATTTGTATTACCCAAAACGTAATCGATTGTTGCTGGCAAGTCATATATGCCCATCTCGTGATAACTTAAAAAAATTAATTGTTGAATAAAAATTAATTGATAGGAGTATAAAAATAAGAATAAAAGTATAATAGTATACCTAAAGTCCCAAAATCCGTGACTCCAATGTGATTTTGATACGTGTTTAGTACTGTAAGTATTTCCACGATTGTTACACAACCAGACGTCATAGCCCCTATCAACTAAAATTAACGCTGAAAAAAAATAAAATCACGACTGCAATTGTTTGTCAAAAGATGTACTTTTTTGTACAAAAATGTACAAATATTAACCAAAAACATACAGTTAAACACAAATAGCTCATTTTTCCTTGTATTTTCTTGTAGAAAAGTGAAAAAAATTAATAATAAAGTACAAGTTTCTACAATTCAAAGATTTGTATAAATTTATATTAATCTTTTTGTTTACTTTGTTGTAAAGATCTACAAGGTATTACATAAAACTACAGAATTTGGGTGTTTGCGTCATTAAAACACTTTTAATTTTAGGTAAATTATTGTAGAAAATTGCAAATCTTTGCAAAAAAAATACAAGATGTCACGAAAGTTGAAATATTGGGCAACTGTACTTAAAATTATGTTTTATATACTAGTAGTTTATTGTAGAAATGTACAAATTTAAACAAACAAAAATATAAATTTTTACCAACAATACTTTTAGAATCCGGATCAACGTTTCCGCTTGTACTTTACTGTCAAATTTTGGTGGATATGTCATATATAAGTTTCTACAAAAAACTACAATTCGAAAAAAAAATTACTCTTTTACCAAGATTTTCTGCTATTATAATGAATATAATATATTATTGAAAACTGAACAATAATTGTCTTTGCACGACGATCCTGAATCTTTTCAAAATTAAGCAAGTTACAGATTTCAACGTTAAAAATAGAAATTTTTCAATTTGAAAGGCTCAGTAGTTAAACAAATGTAAGCGCCCGATTGAAACTTTATAAACAATTCTTAATTTAAAAATAATTTGAAAAACTAAATGCTCTTATTCAATTCCAAATCCTATTAAAATATTGTTTTAATCTAAAATATTCCATTTTTAACCCATTTAATTTGAAATTTTCAAATTAAGGAATACATTTTTTTGAATATTTAGCAATATTTTACTTTTCATTCAAAATGGGCATTATAAATCAAATATTAAAAACCACACAATTTCAAACTTAATTATTTTAAATAGATTTTATAAATAGATTTTAAGAGATATTTACAAGTTTTGAGAAGATCCAACTTTAATTTAAAACTGGAAAAGAGGCTGAAAAATAAAAAACTTTCGAAATAAAATTTTTAAGCTTTTAAAGGAAAATACAAAATTTTTCGTCAAGCTGGGAAAATTTAAAATGATTTTTTGTTTTAAAATATTAATTTTAAGAGAATATTTAAAAAGATATAAAAAAATCTTTTAATAATAAATGATAATTGAACAATTAATAATTTGGAAAATAATCGAGTAAGTTTAAAATATCTTTAGAAGTTTTGAAAAGAGTCCAAAATAATTTAAAACGTGAAAAGATTTCAAAACATTTAAAACACAATGTAGATTTTGAAGATGTCGAACACAAAATTTATAAGCTTTTTAAGCATTTTGTGAGGTTTAAAATAAATGAAAAATTTGTATAAGAATTCCTAGAAAAACTAACGATATATTGTTTTTTTTTACAAAATTAATTTTAAAATGATATTAAGAATTCCGAAATTTTCAAAAAAGAATCTGGACGATTTTAAATAAAATTCCAAATTCCAATATAATAAAATTATTATTAGATTTCTGGAAAATTTTTAAAGGATTTTTTCCAAACTAATTGTTAAGAGAATATTTAAAAAGATTTTAAAACAAATTTGAATGTATGAATGGATTTTCGTAGCTCAAAATTGTGTAAACTGATCTAATTTGAAAAATTTATAAATTCTCTGGGCTTCCGTTTCCGGCACCGATCGCGATTGTTGGTGATTTTTGTGGTGCTAACTTTTTGGCTTTGGTGAAGGGAAAGAGGGAGTGTGAGAGGAGAAAGGGCAGTGAGTAGAGTGTTTAAGGGCTAAGGAATAAGTGAGAGTGAAGGGGTTGGTAGAAGGGTGGTGAATGATATATAATTGTCAAAAGTGGAAGAGAAGGATTTTGAGGTTAGGAACAGTTGTGAAAAGTGGTGTGTTTTAACGCGGGGTGAGGGACAGGTGAGCGTGAGGGTTGGATGAATGAGAAGAGATAGTTATGTAAGAGTGATTTGCATGGGGGATTGAAAGCGAGGGAAAAGAAAACGTGACGTAGGAAAGAATACGCGGCAGAATGCCGGTTACACGAAGTCCAGGAAGGACAGAGAGGGGGCAGCAGGAGACGGATACAGAGAGAGGGTCGGGAATTAGCAGCGAATGTAGGCAAGAGAATGAGGCGAGCGCGAACATCGAAGGTAGCATTGGCAGCAATGAAAGTAGTGTTGAGGCAGAGGTATTCGTAAAGCTCGATAAGGGGGGCGGGAAGAGACGGTAGCAAGCAAACGAGGCAGACCGATGAACCTGCAAAGGCTACAAAGAGCGCACAGTTGGAACAGTACGAACGCGAAGGGCTTTTTTGATAAGTGGCGACAACCAGCGACCACGAGTAGCGAAGGGGAGCAGTCGGACGATAATAAAAGGGTTAGAGACCAGTCAGATGAGGAAGGGGAAAATGAGAAAGCGCTCAAGAAGATTAGGCAGAGAACACCACCTGAAAGGAGATCAGGGGGGAGTAGTTTAGAAGGCATCGAGAAACTCATCAGAGGCCTCAGAGAGGAAACCTGCAAAGGTTTTGACAGAGCGAGGACGCATAGGGAAGAAGTCAGGGAGGAAGTGAAAAAAATGAGAAATAAATGGGAGGAGTGGGATGCTCTGTGGAAGGCCGAGAAAGAGAAGGTATTTAGGAAACTGGATAGTATAGAGAGTAAACAGATAGAGAGTGAGAAAGAAAGGAGAGCTGAAATGAGTTTGCTTGAGGAGAGGGTCAGGAAACTGGAATGCGAAAGTGAAAAAAAGGAAGAGGTGGGATTGGGAGACGTAGTCAAGGGGATGATAAGAAACTGCAGGAAGAAAATGAGACAATGCGCATACGGCTGAATGAAATAGAAGTAAGACTAGAAGGAAAAGAGAAAATGAAAAGAAAGCGAAACATAGTAATTAAAGGAATGACAGTAGAAAGCGACTCGGGAAAGGAAGAAGTGGAGAAGCTGATGAATGAGATTGGGGCTCAAGTGAGAGTGGAGGCAGTGAAGGTACTGGGGAGAAAGACAGAAGGGAAAACAGGTGTGCTCATAGTGAAAGTGGGAAGCGAGGAAGAGAAGAGAGAAATTATGGAAAGGAAAAGGGTACTAAAGGGTAGGAATGAAAGAATTTAAGGGGACCTGACATGGAGAGAGAGAAAGAGGAAGTGGATGATCGAACGGAGAGCATGGATAGAGAGGAGGAACGGGGGT
This sequence comes from Andricus curvator, assembly GCA_932195095.1. Classification (NCBI taxonomy): domain Eukaryota; kingdom Metazoa; phylum Arthropoda; class Insecta; order Hymenoptera; family Cynipidae; genus Andricus; species Andricus curvator. The sequence goes on from CAKNYM010016536.1 coordinate 10,474, forward strand.
AATGTTTGGATGGGGAAAGACAGGTTGTGGGTGAATGGGTTGAAGTGGATCTGGGACGAAGAGAGAGAAGAGCTGAGAGCAGAGGGATCGGTACTTGAGAGAAGGGTAAACGAAGGTAATGAGAGTAGGAGAGACGGGGCGGGGTTTCCACCAGAGAAGAAAAACTGAGGACGGGAAGGAGGAGGGGGAAGGACAAAAAGAGAGGAGTGAGTGTGGCTTTCTGGAATGTGTCAGGGCTAAAAAACAAGAATGAGGGGTTCTGGGAGGCTATTGGAAAATGGGACGTGGTAATGCTGAGTGAAACGTGGGTGGTTGAAAAGGATTGGAAGTACTTGAAACGAAAGTTGCCGAAGGATTATGTATGGACAATACAAGAAGCGAGGAAAGAACATGAGAAGGGAAGAGCGATCAGAGGCATGGTGTCAGGGGTTAAAAAGGAGCTGATGAGAAATGAAAGAGTGGAAGAGCGAGAAGAAAAGCTGGAGGGCGTGATGGTGAGAAGAATAAAGGTAGGAAAAGAGAGGGTGGCGATCGTTTGTGTGTATAGAAGGAGAGGAGAAGAGGAAGGATGGAGAGTATTAAGGGAATGGATGGAGGCAAGGAATGAAGAGTTGGTCTTCATAGGAGGAGACTTAAATGCGTGGAGAGGAGAGTTAGGGAGGGGGGAGATATGGGATGAAGAAAGCGAAAATTTTCAAAGAAATTCCAAGCACAGGGAGATAGATCGGGAGGGTAAAACTCTTTTGAACCTGTTAGGAGAGGAGGGGTGGTTTATCTGCAATGGAAATATAAGTGGAGATGAAGAAGGGGAAATGACCTTCATAGGGAAAGGGGAGACAGTGATTGATTACATTTTAGCAGAAGAAAGAATAAGGAAGAGAATGGATAAAATGGAAGTAGGTAATGAAATAGGCTCAGAACACTTCCGGCTAATAGCAACATTGAAATGCTCAGGATGGAAGCGGTATAGCGAAAAAAGGGTAAGAACTGGCGAAAGGAAAGTAAAAATGGGTAGATGGGGGGAGCATAAATTGAGAGAATTTAAAGAAAGAATGAAGAACGAGGAGATTAGAGGAATGGAAGAGGAAGACGTGGACACGCGCCTTGAAAATATAAAAGAACTAACCGATAGGATAAAAGAAGAGGTAAGGCCAAGAGAAAAGGAGGAGGGAATAAAGAGGGGATAATGGGGCGCAGAATGTAACGAGAAAGAGAGAACATGAAAGATTGTTCAGTGATAAAAGGCAGTTAGAGAAAAGTAGGTATATGAAAGAGGTGGAAAAATCAATCAGGGAAGGGAGAGAATGGGAGGTGATCAATAGGGAACGAGGAGGAAGGAAGGGCATCAATGAGGAAATCGAGATGGATGAGTGGAGCCAGTACTTTAAGCGCCTGTTGGGAGGAGTGGAAAATAAGGTGATAGGTGAAAAGAGGAAGGTAATAGAAGGGGAAGATGATAGCAATAATGGGATAAGTTGGGAGGAATTGAATAGAGCGATAGGGAGGCTTAAAAGAAACATGGCAGCAGGTGAGGACGATATTGAGAACGAGGCTTTGAGTTTTGGGGGAGAAGAGGTGAGAAAGGAATTGTGGGAGGTATGCAAAAAGGTTTGGGAGGAGAGGGATGGCCTAAGGAATGGATGACAGGGTTAGTGGTGCCGATAATTAGGAAAGGAGAGGGCAAGAAGGTGGAGGAGTATAGGGGAATTACACTTATGTCGGTGGGCTACAAAATATATACGGAGATTCTCAGAAAGAGATTACAAACGGAGGTGGAAGAGGGAGGGATTATTCCACACAATCAGACGGCCTTCAGGAAAGGGATGGGAACAGTAGAGAACATCTACGTACTGAATTATCTAGTGAATAGGAACTTAGGAAGGAAGAAAGGGAAGTTAGTGGCCTTATTTGTAGACTCTAAAGCGGCATTTGACTCGGTAAACAGGAATTTGTTATAGCAGGTGATGAAAGAGAAGGGGGTGGACGAAGAGTTGGTCGACAGAATAAAGGAGATATTCGAACAGACTAAGATAAGGGTGAGGATTGGGAAACAAAAAGGGGAGATTTTTTGGAGTGGAAGGGGGCTCAGGCTCGGGTGCCCATTGAGCCCACTACTATTCAGTCTCTTGTTGGCAGATCTAGAGGAGAAACTGGAGAAGAAAGGGAAAGGGGGGACGGCTTTGGGAAATAGCAATGTATATTCATTAGCGTATGCAGACGATATAGTCTTCTTAGCGGATGACGAGAGAGGGTCTCATAATGAGAGTGTTCGAGAAGTATGTGAGAATTAAAGACTTAACGGTAAATGTAAATAAGACGAAGGTGATGATGTTTAGGGAGAGAAAGACAAAGGTAGAATATGAATGGAAGATGTACGGGGAGAAAGTGGAACAGGTCGAGGAATTTAGTTACCTGGGCTTCTGGTTTGAGTCGAAAGGAGGGGTTGAACTGCAGGTGAGGAGAGAAATAGAATGTGCGACTCAAGTAATGGGGCAGGTGTGGGGTATAGGGAAGAGAAGGTTTAAAGATGATTGGAAAATGAGACTGTGGATGTTTGATGCGCTGGTATGGTCAGTCCTAAGTTACGTAGTGAAGATCTGGGGATGGGAGGAGCACAAGAGGGTGGAAAGTATGCAGGAGAGATTCTTGAGATGGGTAATGGGAGTGAGCTGGAGCTGTCCAGGATACATGTTGAGGGAGGAATTAAGTAAAAGTAAAAAGGTTATTATACAAATGAAGAGAGCATCGAACTTTGAGGAGAAACTAAAGAGGAGGGAGAGCAGCAGGATAGCACAAGCTTGTCTAAGGGAAGTAGTAAACGAAGAGACTAGGGGTAGCACAGAAGGATCAAGTTGGGAGGAAGAGAGACAACAGAGAAGGAGAGAATGCAATATAAGAGCAGATGTCAGAGTATGGCAAGAGTTCGAGAATGAACTGATAATTAAGGAGGGGGAGGAAAGATGGAAAAAAATCGTGGAATCTAAGTATAACAGGTGGTATAAGGTAGTGAAAGCTGAAGGAGAACCAGAATATTTAAGAAAGATTAAAAAGGAGATTAAATGGAACCACGTTATACGATTTAGGATGAAAGAAGGAATGAGAGAGTGTAGGTACTGGATGGATGAAGAGGAAAGAAGATGTAGAGTCTGTTATTACGAGATAGAATCATGGGGGGATGTTTTAGAGAGATGTACGGGGGTTGAAACAGGTGGGGAGAGTGTGGATGATAGGATAAGGTGGATCTTGGATGGAAGTGGGCAAGGGGCAAGCTGTATGATGAGACTGGAAGAATTGAGAGAAAGTAAAGGGCATGTAGTAGAGAAAGGCCAATCGCGTACTCCTAGTCAAGGACACTAAAGTAAATAAAGCTTGAAAAATCATGTTAACGGAAATGGTAAGAGGAAACGGAAGCCCAGGAAGCTCAATAGTCAGCAAATCTCGAGAGTAATTATGTTAAGACAAAGCGATAGTAATTAAGTTAATATAAGTAGAATATTATTACTTAGGCCCTCAAACACGTAAAAGGGAGAGAATAAATACATACATATAAATTCTTTGATCCATATTCTTCAATTCATATTGAAAATGATGGCGTGGATTTCTATATTTTTTAAACATTCAACTGTACAATGTATAAAAGTTAAAATTTGAAATTTTGCAGTTTAACGCCTTTAAATAAAAAAATTTTCAATTGTAATGTTTTAAAATCTTTCATTTTATACGCGAAAATTATGAAAGTAGAACGAATTTGTAAATAATATTTATGAATTCACTACTTTTATGGATTTGAATTTTTTCAAATTTATCATAAAATTTTAATTGCGAATTTCTTCAAAAAGGAAGCTATACAATCTTTTATGTTATTTTCAGTGCTGTGAACAAAATTTTTTTGTCTCCGTAAAGAAATAAATCATGTGAAATATTTTAAAACTAATTTACTGACGCCAAGCAAACTGGACCGATATGGACTTTGCGTGTATGACTCGTTCAATGAATAAAACGATACGGAACCGCACGTTTCGTCCCATTCTCTAAAATTATCAAAGCTAACATAATAGTGCAGTATTTTAGATTTCTCACGCAATTAAACATTTTTTATAAAACATCCATTTCGCACAGCTTCAGAATGTAAATATTTCAAATTCGTGGTCAAGGACATTTTTCCTGACATTCTTCAGTTTTTTCTAAAATTTCCCACTTTTTGTTCATTTTTTAATTAGAGTCTGGTAATAATTGATGCATAATTCATTAATTTATTCAAAAGAATTCTTTGAACAATGTATTATTGTTTTGAATAATATTCCCTTTGAATAATGCTAGAAAGTTGCGGTTTTTTTAAATGTTCAACTTTTTTCCACATTTCACTTGAAGCGAGAGAATAATAATTAATGCAACTTAACAAAGATAATTGTACTAACAAATAAATATTTCTTACGACTATCTTTTTAGAGTGATGCTAGAAAGTTGCCTGTTCTTCTGAAATTTTCAGCTTTCCTTTGACTTTTTCGTTGAGATCAAAGAATAAATATTAACATTAGATACTATTAATTATTTTTAAAAAGTCTCTCAGTAACTACTTCAAGGAAAATTTACATTTAATATGATCTATATAGAAAATTTGAAGAATATTTCCAATATCTGTTTTATTTCTGAAAAATATATTCAGAAAAAATAAAGAGTTTGTTTAAAAAATAATACTCTTTAATGTTTGTTTATTCACTGCTGAGATGGCTTTGAAAGTTTACTTATCGCGCTCATTCATAGAGAAAAAATTTTCATAAATGCAAATTCATAAATACAATACTTTATTTTTGTTATGTTTCACGAGTAAGTGAAGCAACCTGCTGGTATCGACAGACAGATTATATTATTTTTGTTTCGTGTTATTTTTTTATAAATAATGAGCCAAAGCAAAGTTAAAAATTTCAGAAAAAAACACAAGTTTTTATCGTCATCTAAGAGAAGGTAGTTATCAAGAATCGTTTAAACAATTATGTTTGTTAACTTACGTTAATTTAAGAAATAACTTTGTTCACTTAAATTAAATATTTGATAATAATAAATAAACAACATCTTTCTCTCTAATTAAAAAGTGGACATATATATATATATATATATATATATACCATTAAACCATTTCCCTTTCAGGGTAGGCGTGACACTACCCGATTCGGGTAGTGTTTCTAGGTTTTTCTTGTAGTTATAAATAACTACAAGTGTGGGCTCACCACACCCACGATGTGCCAACAGCACTCATGTTAGTATTCTTGAATGGTCACCCATCCAAGTACTAACCGCGTCCAACGCTGCTTAACTTCAGTGATCTGACGAGAACTGGGTTTTTCAGCGTGGTATGGCCGTTGGTAATTATTATTTTTTATTTCTTTTTTTTGATCTTATTTTCATTCTGCTTTATCTCCAAATATTAATACATAAAGTGAAATATTTTAGAAAAAACCGAAACCTTCCAGCATTATTCTAAGAGAATATTATTTTAAATAAGAAAAAATAGTTTGAACAATTATTTCTGTTGAATTGATGGAGGCTTGACTTTAATTAGAAAATTAAATGTATGTTGAAATATTTGGAAGAAACAGCGACTATCTAGCATTAATATAGGAGAAGATAGTTACAAACAATAATAATATGTTGAACAATTATGATTGTTGAGTTGCATTAATTATCACTTTATTCTGTGTAAAAAAGGGACAAAAAGTTGAAAATTTCAGAAAAAATCACAACTTTCCAGCATTATTCAAACAGAATATTATTAAAAATAATAATAAATTGTTTAAGATATAACGTTCTTAACTTGAAATAATTATTTAATAATAAATAGTAATTAACCTCTCTCTAATTAAAAAGTGGACATAAAGTGTAAAATTGCAGAAAAAACTGGAACTTTCTAGCATTATTCTAAGAGAATATTATTATAAATAATAATGAATAGTTTAAACAATTATTTCTGTTTAATTGATTATAGCTTTAGGCAAACTTAAACGTTGTGAATATTCTGAAAATTTCAGAAGAGAAAATGGCTTAAAACAATAGTAAATTGTTTGAATAATTTATGTAACCGTCTAACTTTTATCAGTGAAAAGAAGTATTTTAAGAATTAGAAACAATTTATATTTAAAAAGCTGCAAAAAATCATAATTAGCGCGAAAATCTCGCAAAATCCAATTTTAGATTTATGGGGTTTTTTGGGATCCTATAAAACAGATTTACATGGGTGATATATAAAAATTAATTATTCGTTTATATTCTATAGCTAATTTTTAAGAGAAATGTTGAGTTTGTACTTGATTCACCTACTTTTGACGATTCTGAATAAAATATACAAAATAGTCTTTTTTTACATTCTCATTCTAATGAGAAGGTATTGGTTTTATGTAAAATTTGACATAGTCGGTTTTCATCAAATCTCCACGTTTTGAGACCCCCTGAGCTAGAAAAAACGATTTTTACGAAGGTGTCTGTCTGTCTGTAGTCTGTCTGTCTGTCTGTAGCCGCGATAACTTTCGAAAAAATGATCAGATTTGATTGAGCTTTGGCACACTTTTTTATGGCCGAAAAATAGAGAACGAGTTCGTTAACCAGCTATTTTGGATGAAAATCCAAAAAGTGAGCACATTTTGCAAATTTTTGAGACCACTTTTTTTTGAAGATTTGAAAATTCTATATACGGTTATTAGTAGTACGCAAAATGACGAACAAAATATTCTTATGACTTTTCGTGATAAAAAAAAAATTACTGAAGTTATAGCATTTTCAAAATTCCAAAAAACAAACGAAAATGAACATTTTAAGCCGAAAAACGCACGATATGAAAAAGTCAAGAGGAGAAAAACGTTGATTCCTGAACACCCTATAATATTTTCATAACAACTTTTTGAATTTTTTGAAAAATAAAAAATTCAAATTTTGATCGCACAAAAAATTAATGAAAAATCAAAAAAGCCATTTTGCTGTCAAACTATGCAAGATACCAGAAAAGATCATCTCACCAAAATTGTGCACCTAAAAAAGATCTACAAATTTCTTATCATTCACTTTTTGATATGACGAGTAGTTTTTGTTTTATTCGTAAAAAACAGCATTGAAAATAGAAAAATCAAATTTTCAGACGAATATTACCAGCTACGAAAAAATGACCGAAACAAAATTTGTTCATCCAAGGAAGAGGTACAAATTTATTGTGACTCATGTTTCGATAGGATGCGTGGTTTTTTTTTATTCGTAAAAATAACATTGACCGTAAAAAAAATCAAATTTTTGAAAAAACAATGCAAGGTACGAAAACATATAAATGAACAAAAATTGTGCATTCAAAAAAAAATTACAAACCCGTAATCAATTTTTGTTGGAAGAATATATTCAAAATGAAAAAATTAACTTTTTTGATAAACGGCACAAGCTAAAATAAAATGTTAACTAAGAAAATTTGTCGCCTGAATTATATCATTACTTTTCATTTGAAATCAAATACAAATTTAGTAATTTGTGTATGAAGAGCATATAACACGAAGCACAAATTGCGCGCTCAGTGTATTTACCAAATCGCACGTCGTAAGTGCGCTCAAACTTTTTTGTTTCTATCATACGGTTCAAATGATTTTCAAATCAAATATCGGGCGCGAAGCGCGAGTGTCTGGATGAGAATGTGTTCCTTAAGGTCGATAGAACCTTGAGTAAATAAAGTTCCTTTTCAGTCTAAAATAAAAACAAATTTAACAATCACTTAATATGTAGAGGTTTTGATAATTTTATAATATTTGCAAACAAACTTTTTCTTTTCATCGAAGTCGAACACGAAGTTCAAAAATCTAGAGGAGCCGAGCGTAAAGCGCGAAGTAAATACACCAAAAGAAGAACTTTAATTGAATTAATTTATAAAAAATTAATTTCACCCATTGATCGATCGGGTCCTGTAACGAGCCAAGTAGCTGAGGAACCGATAAGGCCATGCATCAGTAGAGCCACTTTTTCTTTTTTTGTTCCATTTGATTTTTCGTTGATTGATCCAGGAATTCGGTGAAGTTCCAAAATATATCCATCTTCAGTTGTCACTTTATGAATCTCAACCGCATAACCATAACTCATTATCAATTGAGGCTAGAATAAAATCGAAAAATTGATTTTTAATTATTTATTCTAACCCTTTTTCACTTTTTAAATAATGAACCTTAACAAATTTCTTACGACTTTCACGAATGGATCTGTATGAGCACTTTCAGTAAAAACAACTCCATGGTATAAAAATATCGCAAGAATAAAAAATGTGTTTTCCATTTGTAAAAATTTTTTTAAATCAAGTCCACTTGTTTTCTTTTTAAAATTTTTTTATAATTGTCCAAGCTTGTTTAGATTAAAAAAATTTCGGGCGACACCTTGCCTTATATACCGTTTAGAGGAGACTGATCTTGGCTAAATAAGGAAGTAAATGATTGCTACTTATCTCTAATCTGCAAAAAGAGTTTGGATTATAAATGTACATTGTGCTATGTGTAAGAGAAAAATCACGAAACGTGGAAAAGAATGTAAATTTTAATTCATTGTTTTTTATAATGGAGGTACATTAAAATTTTCATTTGTCTTGCACAATCCTTATTTCCCTCTAAAAAAAAAAGTATGATACTAAGACATGCGCTAATTTCTTTTGAATTAAACATGCATGGTTGATTGCCAAAAAGTTTACCATTTTAGGCAATGAGATTTTCTAAAAAAAAAATTCCAAACTGACTAAAATATTTTTTCTAAAATTAATACTAATACAAGAAACTGAGTGATCAGGGAATGTATTTGTCACGGATATTAATTTTACAAGTTGCTGAGGGTGGCATGATAGGAGATGACATTCGTTTGATTTTGACAACAGCGTTAAAAAAATCCTTTCATTTTATGGTGTGCTGAATAAATGGATACTAAAATTCAATCTTTCTTAGATAATTATTACCTATTCTTGTTTTGAATCAAGTCTGTATTTGGAATGAAAAATTTTCTAATTTCAATAGTTTTTGTGTGAAACGTTTTTGTTTAAATTCTAAATCCAAAAAAAACATCTTACACAAGAACTATTGAAATTAGCTACTTTCTTAATCCGAATACAGATTTGATTCAAAACAGGAATAGGCCCTAATTATCTAAAAAATATGTGATGCTAACATCTATGGAGTAAAATGAGGTAATTCAATTTTGAGGTTGGGTCCTGCTTTTAACGCCGTTAGCGAGAGATTCAGGAGAAAATATAGGGAACAAAGGATACCATTTGTCACGCTCATAGGATATTCAAAAATATTTAAAAACTTCATTGAATTCAGTAAATTTGAAATGGGCTTAGAAAAAATCCAGGGAATTCAAAAGAATTTGATGAAATGCCCAAGAATTAAAGGTAAGGTTAAAAGACTTTAGGATTCATTAAGTAGAAACTTTAAAAAATTCATAAAAATTCATTGAATTACATAGAATTGAGTGAATTTAGAATGTGGATATGTATGTAGTTGGGGCATGCTCTTTTTTAAAAAGTTATACAAAATTATAGAAAATTCAAATTTTAACTGCTTTATTTGTCAAATTTCTAATAAAGTTAAATTTTTAACAAAAAGTGTAATAGTTAATATTTTAGCCGAAAAATACGAATTTTCAAACTAAAAAGCATGACTTCTCAACAAAATTGTTAAATTTCCAACGAAATAATTGCATTTTTCAACTAAAAAGACGAATTTTCAAACAAGAAGATTAATTTTCTACCAAAAATATGAAACTTCCATCCAAAGAGATGAATATTCGATCAAGATTTTTCAGTGAAGAAAAAAAATTGTTGAATTTTCTAAAAACAATTGATTGTTCAACCTGAAAATATGAATTCTCATTAGAATTTAATTTTCAAACAAACAGTGGACATTTTTAACAAAATAGTTGAACTTCCAACCAAATTTAATTTAATATTAATAAATATAAGTAATTAGTAATAAATATAATATTATTATACCCTGAAAGTCCAAAAGAAAGAATTTTGAGGTTAGAATTCATATAAATCTTTTTTTAATAGATTTAATGCTTTCACGATGATTCATGATAATGAATTTAAAATTTAAAGCTTTTTCGGTTTTCAATCATGTGCGAAACTATGAATCTTGCCGACGTTTCGTGAACACTGTATTCTCTACGATGCCTATGATTGGCCAGAGCGCCCCATGGTGGGGACTGCTCGAACTTGATTGGTCAATCAAGTCTTTTTTTTTAAAGGGGGAGGGCGGTAAGCCAACGTGTAAAGGAGCATACAGCACTAGCTGAGCATCATATCGAAACAGGATATAGCATTTTATTTGACAAAACAACCCTCATCGCAAACACGAAAAAAAAATTTCAAGATTTAAAAATTTCTTAAAACACCCTAATAACATCAATAGGGACAATGGATATAATACCAATCCGATTTGGCTTTGCGTCCCTTCCGGGTTTTTTTTTAAGACTTGATTGGCCAATCAAGTTCGACCAGTCCCCACCACGGGACGCTCTGGCCAATCACAGAAATGGTAGAGAATACATATATAAGAACAACATAGCCTGAAACTACAATTTCAGGTCAGTCCTGAAAAAGTTAACTGCAACGTTCACGAAACGTCAGCAAGATTCATAGTTTCGCACACGATTCAAACCCTGAAAAGCTTTAAATTTTACATTTATTATAAATCTTTTTTTGTTCAAAATTATGTATTAAGAACAGAAATTCACGATCGCAATTGAATGTATACATCATATGAAAAAGAAATACTTACTTTTATCAGCAAAAACCGTCAATTTTTGGCCAAAATACTGAAAAGCCACTACCACACAGAATCACAGATTATCTCCTCTGCCAATTATAAAGTTTCAACCTTTTTAACCAATTATGTTTTTATAAGAGCGGCTAAAATACTGAAAACCCACTACCACAGAATGACAGATCATATCCTTAAAATACCTTACAGAACAAAAGACGCACGCCAGCCGTTTAAAAATTCGAGGACGAAAATCAAATGCGTTTTCATAAAAGAATAAGTACGTAAATTATTATTTGATTCGCTATTCGATACGTAATGGAAAGTCAAACTCGATTTACCTATCAACGCACGACTTCTACCAATGACAGTTTCTATTGGATGAAGAAAGAACGAAGCTGGCAGCAACCAGCAAGCAGCAGAAATAAAGAACTCGAAGTGGTCGATACCGATTGAAAAAGTATCGATACCTCGATGCATCGACCTTCTAAGTATCGGTATCAAGATTCGAAGTATCGTATCGGTATCGCCCATCCCTAGTTCCACTGTACTCGTAATTCAAAATAAACAAAAAGGCTGCCTGTTATGAGTTTTATATTAAAGTAAGGTTATGAAATAGTCAAGAAATATAAGAATTACATCAACAAAATTATTTACCTTCTTCATAAGTCTTTTTCTTCCTACACTTATTTCCAGTGTCTTTAAGAGTAGGAACAACACCTCGATGTAATAAAGGTCTCGGAAAGAAAGTCTTGAAGCACTTTTCTTCAAAATGGTGATTACAAATCCGAAAATCGGGACAAACGTTTTCGGCAACTTCAGCGAATTGTATCCATTCTTCACGACTGCAAAATACAAATATTTATTAAAATTTGCTCCTGCTTACGGTTTACGAGTTACATTATTTGTGATTGTTGCAACTTACCGTTAAAATGTATTGTATTTTTCATATTGTTTCTTCAAGAACAATTGTATTCACTATTATTGTACTTACGTTGTCGGGTTCGCTGGACGTCGAAAAAACGAACATCGTTTATTTTTTATTGTACTGTTATTGCAACCACTAACACTACAGTAATGTGGCATTTTTATTAAAAACCGTTACGATGAAACTTGTATACAAAATATTTTTAACTGTCCGAGAGGACGCATTGTAGAAGGTAAACTTTCCGCTGAAATACCCTAGCTTCTTCCCCAAAGCGAGAGAGTACCCAGCTAACCTGTTACCATCCTGAAAGGTTCCTGAATGATCACATGCCGGCAGCGATCTTCATTTATACATATACATTTTGGGTCTAACCTCTATAATGTAATTTCTTTTTTCGTAAGGGTTCAGCTGATAAATATCTGTTTTTTTATAAAAGCTTTGTTCACATATTATCTCCCTTTTCTGGAAGTTATTTATCGTTTAATTATGTTCCTTTCCAACATTTTTGCAAAAATATTCATAATTATAATTCCGAAACGATGTATATTTTGAGGTTAAGCTGTCATTGCACGTTGCGTTTCCAAACATCACTTTGTTACAAGCATGTGATTACAATGGCGGGATAATGTTACCTGCTTCGCTTGTAATTTGTTACTACTTTGAGTGGGAAATATATTGTCACTGGGTGACCAGCATGGAAGTCACCAGTGACTGTTTTTTTTAATCTTGTTACAATTATGTGACTATTCGGACTAGTAACTGTGTTAGCTGGGTACGCTAGTGTCCAGTATAGGTCACTTTCCACTCTCTACCTGAATGCGCGAGCATCGTATTGCCAACTGTCTTGAATTTTTGTGGCGTTCACGTTCCACTGTACTCGTGATTCAAAATGAACAAAATGGCTGCCTGTTATGAGTTTTATATCAAAGTATGGTTATGTAAATGTAAATTATTATTAAAGATATTACAATTTTAGTAAAAATAATACATTTATATTTATTAAAACGTGAACTCCACAAAAATGCAAGACAGTTAGCAGTATGATGCGCGCTCTTTCAGGTACGACGTACTTCGGACACACGTCAATGTTTATGTCGGCTGTGAATTGCCTATTCTGGATTCACCTTTATTTAGACAAGGCAACCCTGCAAGTTACCTATAGTTACATCCCTGGCTAATTTACTCTACTTAGAGTTCCTCAAGGGAGAGTTGTGACACGGGGTACTCCAATTCTGATTGGTGCCGCTGTACTGGAACTAGTTGACCTTTTATGAATTTTGATTGGCTTGAGTTGGCGCGATATTCAAATCACAATTTTATTTGCAAGAGGATTTAATAGAGAATAGAAACAACACTCATCTCACGAACATTATAAATTATTGGGGAGGTTAGTTATTAAGGTTCGGGAAGAATAATATTTACTTTCAAACACATATAATACTTCAAAAATTCCATAAACAAAAGCACTCATAAAAAAAAACACTGTTCAAACTTTTGCCGCCCCATGAAAATATCAAAGTTCCGGTACAGCGGCAAAAATTGGAAGGAGAAACGTGTCTCAACTCTCCCTAGAGGATCTCTAACTCTCACAAGTTCCGTAGCAACGCCAATCAAAGCATTGATTTCCGGCCAATCAGGACTTTTTTCGTTGTCAAAGCAGACAACAACGCTTGAGATTCGGCATTTTTTGTCGTTATAGACGTTTGAGTATAATAATAATTCAAATAATAAGAATTTAAAAGAAGCACTGACTCTACTATTATCCAGAATTTAGGGACTGAGCTAACCTGAAAATATTTTCAATTCTTTAATTTAGTTTTTTTATATTTCGTTTTGTTTGAGATTCAATTTAAAGAATAACTGATACAAGCAAGATCTGGAACACGCTTATAATTGTAGTGAAGTATTTACTTTAGATGATTTAGAAAATTATATATCAAGAACCGAGGGTTATAGTGACTAGTAGATTATCATTCAGAGTCATTATATTCATAATTTTTGGTTTTGTTGATCATTTGTACCGGAAATCGGTACTTTAATAAAGAATCATTGGATTTTGAAAAAGACTAAATAAATTTTCAATAAATTTAGGTCATGCTCACATTTTTGACCGAAAATAAGTTATTAACAACAAAAATCATATGACTGACGGTTTTTAACATTAGATTATGTTAGTATTTTTCGTCGGAAATTGGCATTTTTTAACAAAAATGCAACGATTTGATAATGTTAGATTGTAGATACTATGAAATAGAACATATATATTGATATTAATTTCATACCTTAATTTAAAAATAGCGGTAGATAAAGAAAAATTAAGTATTTTTTAGTATTCAAAATTAAAATGTGACACATATCTTCTTTCATACCATTTATTTACAATGAATAATAATGAAAATGTTTAATTGCAATAAATTTACATAGTCATGAATTAATGTAGATAATTCTTAAAATTATGTGAAGTCTATGAACAATTTTCTGCTTCAAAGGTTATTAATTATATTTTTCCATCAATGCCACGGCACGTTCGTAAACAAGTTCTCGAATATTACGACCATAGATTAAATCATAATGATTTAGATTCTTTTCACGGACGAGATAATTATCAACGACATTCGGAAGTCTTTCTATAAGCATAGCCACATCCTGAAATATAAAAAAACATAAACCCCTAACATTTAAATTATAAAAAATTTGAAAATCCATTATAAACCAAATTTCAAAATATTAGGTTTCAAACATTTTTGAAACAATAATTAATAATTACGAATGGAAAGTGTTTGAAAATAAAAAATATATTGTATATTGGACGATTTTGAACTGAAAACGTACGAAATCAAACAATTTTAAATTAGGTTAAATTTTGAAAAAAATAAAAATATTTTGAATGGAATAAAAAGGAATTGTACTTGTTTCATTTTTAAATAAAAGCGATTAAAATTGAATAATTTGCAATTGAATGATTGAAATTTAAAAAAAAAAACATGTTATCAGAAGTCTCAAAATTGGAAAATTTTAGCCTACAATTTTAAAAATTGGACAATTTTATTTTGAATTGAAGAATCTCGAATTTCAATAATGTTGACAAATTGAATAAATTGATTCGAATTATTATTTTTTTATTATTATAAATTTGACTAACCTCTGGATGTGCTAAAAAATCATTCGACCCATGATAGATGGCAACAGGAAAATTATTTTTTTCCAATGGATAATCCGGTGGAGTTGTTGAATTATACAATTGTAAGTTTCTTTCTGAACCATAAGGATATTGTCGAAAAGTGCCTTTTAGATAAAAAGAAATAACAATTAAATTCAAATTCAATAAAAAACATATTATTTTACATACCAGGATAATATCTTCCATATCCAAAATGCCCCAATTGTTTTATTGAACTTCCAGCAGGTTCATAGATTAGTATATCATCAAGTAGCTCCTGAAAAATTCTTAATCACTAAAAAAGCCGCAAAATTTGATACCATACACAGCTTGAGGAAATGTACTTTATTCTTTCAAAAAAGTTTGCAACCTTCAATTCATTCCGATTTTCAAAACACAAATGATATGCTTGTTGGTCCATTTAATGGTTATAAGCGTATTAGATAAATAACGGAGCAAATAGTGTTATCAACGGTTTAAAGAATGTTGCTTGTTGCTAAAACTGCTTCGCATTAAAGTAGGAATGGCTTCTCGTTACAAGAATAATGAAAAAGTTAAGAATAACAATTGTTGTTTTAGTTTTAAATATTTTAAAACATTTCAATTTCAGGTTTTTTTAGATTTTAGTTTCCTTTCATTGTCTGAAATGCTACAGATATTCCTGAAATTAATATACTTTTGTAATTTTGAGTGATACGTAAACATTTATATTTTATAAACAATTAGGATACACTTGTAGCGTGCGCAAATAATAACTTCCAATTTAGAAGATTGTAATAAGGAAGTAAGCGATGACGTCTTTGTAATGAATACAGGTTAAGAATAGCAAGTAAAGAAACAACTGGCGACCGATTAGTGCGAATCGAGTCGTAAATTTCCAAAAAGCCCGGCGATAAGGTGTAGTCGAGCCTCCCGACAAAGCCGAGGACGTCAAAAAAAGGGTTGCTGCTGCGGCAGCCGAGAGCGTGTCTTGATGTTCCGTGAACGCGTACCGAGCTGCGAAACTTCCCGAATGAAGTCGGCGAGATTCGAGAAAATTCTCGACGCCTGTATTTAGGCGAATAATAATTTATTTTATAACTTCCTTTCACAATTAAAATGTAAAGCGGTGCCAGAACGTCGTAAGAGCGGCATGAAAAAATCGCACTCTTAACCGTCGCCGTGAAATATGCAGTGCTGTGCCGGGAAAATCCGAGATTTCCCGTGATCTGGGAAGCTTACTTTCACGAGAGCCACCGTGCCGTGCCAGGAAAACTTGATTTTGGAAACCTGTAATCTCGTGAGGGTGTTTTTTTGGGCAGGGGGTCTGGGATTTTCGAAAGCAGTAAAAATGATGGTTCAAAGAAAACCCTCTGGCAAAGGTCAGAACCCGGGCCGGAAGGCTGCGAGAAATAAAGCGAGGTGGTTCGGAGATGTAGAGCTTCGGGTTACCGTGGTTTCTTCGGAGAATGAACGATAGGAGGGGCGATACTTGGGCGAGGTTTTAAAAGAGGCGACGGGGCAGCCGCTCATCATTCGAGCTCTGGCCCGTTACTTACCAAGGTAATCGTCGTTATAATTTTTCAATTTCGAATAAAACTAATTTTGTTATTTTTAAACACCCTATTTTATTTAACCCCTGCCATAGACGATTACATTTTGGTGCCGAAACCTGGGATCTCTTCCGGATAAGCTGGGATTGAAATAAACTAAGGTGCTCTGTGGAAAGTATTTAATTTCTCTCAATTTTTCTGCTTAACGAGGGGAAACGGCACCCAAGAGACAACATGCTGCAGCACATTCCAAGCCTCCGTCGAAACGCTTTAGGAAGACTGTTCCCGGTGTCCCACTCAACAACTTACCTGCCCCGGACGAGGGGCATAGCCAAAGACGTGCGACCAGGACTTCTGCACGGAGCACTGCGAGGCAGAAGAGGCAAGACAGTCCTGGAAATCTGAACAGCGACGTGCCAGCTAAGGGCTGGCGGCGCCGTCATCTCAAGGCCGAGATCGACGTCCGAGACAGCGGACAACCAGTCGTCGAGAGCAGGTAGGAAAAACCTAGCGCCGACAACAGCGGCGTACATCCAAGTCATCCCTTGGCCAACAGCACGACGCGTCCAGCGAGACCAACAGGTGCGAATGAAGCGAATGTCAATGAGAGTAATGCAAATTTCAATGTTAATGATGCAAGGGAGCGATTCTCGGAAATCCTCAAAAAACGCTAAATTCGGTTAGCGAAGCGTCGATGAGCAAGGGAAACTCGCGTTTAGTGAACCGATTAACGACTGCGAAGAGTCTGCCTTCTCTTTTGGGTGATCCACTAGAGTGCCTACATTCAAAAGAAGCTTATAAACTATCAGGAGAATTAGGCGGTTATAGTGATCGCGAGAATATATCGCGTTCATTCCAAGCGTTGAGAGGGGAAGCACGCGATATTGTGATTACACTATTAGCCACGTGCCGCGACGCCGAAACCGTTATACGTACTCTCGATTTTCACTACGGAAATAAAAATACGGTGGCAGAAAAAATATTAAATGATTTGAAAAATCTGCCATTGATCGAATCCGGTAAAGTAATGTTGACACAATTTGCGACAAAATTCAGAAACGCGATCGTTGCCTTCAAGTATCTCGGTCTGATCGGATATTTACATAGCCCTGAGATATGTAGGCTTATCAGAAGCAAGCTACGTTCGGCTACCGCTGTTGATTCGAATTCTGCCTTAGCAGGGGGGTGACTCGCCATACAAATGCGCTGTGTCAGTTTTGTGAAGGACGGCAGAAAATGAAACACTGGCGCCACTAGCGCCACGCCCTATATTTGAACGAAAGCTGATTAGAATCATGGGAGATTTTGTATTTTTCGCAGTTTTTATAATATTTTGGATGTTTGTGAATAATTTAAATACTTTTAGCTTGAATTAGGCAAGGATTAACTGTTTCTAGAATTTAAAAAATACCTAGGATTAAAAAATAGACCTTACATACACTGGAAATGTCGGTTTTTAATTTTCAAGTAGAGTGGAATGGTAAAATATAAAGATTACGTATTTACCGTTTAAAACAAATAAACTAAATGTTCTGAAATGATAATATATAAAAATTTTGGTCTATTTTTTAATTACTCGAATGATCCTAATCTATTATTACATTATAATAAAAATATACAAGCAAATTTAAAAATCATAATTTTTAATATTCAGTATATTGTATTGATCGTGAAATGGCTAAAAGATTATCAGTAATAAAGTTATTAACTTTAACGTACATTTAGTCATTTATTTATTTAAAAATTGAATGAAAAGATGGAGATATAAATTAAATATGGGGTAAAGACAGTAGGATGGTATATAGGAGTAATAAATGCCAGGTTAATTTATTTAAATAAATATAATTATTTAAATTATTTACGAATATACTGCGACTAAAGTATAGCAATTATTATGCAGACAGAACATAATAATTTATTATATACAATTGAACAAGGCTAGTTTTACAAAATGTCGCGACTTTCTTTTTCATAAAATTATCGTTTTTTTTGAGTTAGGTTTCTTGTACTATTCTGACTGCAAGAAAATCATTATTTTACAATTGTAATTTACTTTAGTACTTGAATTTATTAATAAATTAATGTAATCGTACATAAATTTCGAAATGATAAAAATAAACAACTTCTTAAAACAATTTTTAAGAAGTGAAATCTTCCTTTGATCAATTCAATTGTTACCTTAATAGGAACGTAAGTTCTATTATTTCGGTCTTACGATCAATTTGAATAAAAAAGACTAGGAGTATTCCGAGTCAATACTTTAATTATAAAAAGTTTCATTCTCGCAACGTGTCGACCTCAATCTGTTGGTCATTCTCAGGCAAATTATACCCGATGAAGGCTTATATTATACCTACACGGAAAAAATTTATCCGTGAAGAAGTCACGAACTTGTAGCTAGGTCTCGGATACGAGATAAAAAAATGAAACATTAAATCCTTATTTCTATGAGAAATATATGGATAAATTTCGAAGTTTCTTACGAACAGTTCGAATTTCCTACGAACAGTTCCTGAAAATTTCAGACTGAAATAAAAAGAGGAAAAATTTTATTTGTGCGATTTAATTTTATATTAATTTATAAATTCGCAACTCAGAAGATTCGAACCCTCAAGACTGCTGACTCACCAGTTTCTAAACACATAAACCAGGAGTACGTAAACACGCGCAGCCATCGAGGCCAAACAAAATAGGTATTATAAAACTTCTAGCCACTCATCCGACGAGCTCGAGGCACACATACGAGCGCACACACGCACCGCGCGTGTGTGCGTGGGCCACGTACAGCGAGACTTAGTTTCGAGTTCCCAGATTCGTCAGGCAAGCTCGTGAGTGCTCTGAGAATCTTTTCCCAATCCGTCGTAATATTTTTGTAATTATTCACGTAAAAAAAAGTGATGAACCGTTTTAGAATTTTCACATCGAGTTCGTCAATCTTTCTCAAAGTTCGTAGGTTATTTACGAAAATACATAAATATCCGATGAATTTTTCTCATATCCGAGACCTAGCTACTAGTTCGTGACTTTTTTACGGATAAATTTTTTCCGTGTAATAAAGTCTTTTTTATTCAAATTGATCGCAAGACCGAAATAATAGAACTTACGTTCCTATTAAAGTAATAAATGTCGAAACTCGGCGATAATTCAAAACTGTCATTAATGTTACTTTTACAATTTTCTTAAAGATAGTAAGGGTTTTAAAATATTTTTAAAATTTCAAAAACTAATAAAAATATAATGTTACACACTATTACAATAATCTACAAGTTTTACAAGAAGAAAAATATATCAAAATTTAAAAATCAATGTAGTCATGAAACCGTCAGAGCCATTCAATTATTTTAGGTTAAAGAACATCGGTGTAAACAAATCCTCATACCTATCGCCATAACCGTTCCATCCGGAGCTAAAACTTTCTTTTTCCAAATTATTTGATCCTTTAAAAAGTGATCTTCACAAACTACATTTCCAGGTTTAACAATAAAATCCTTTTTGTCATGCTTAATTGCTTGGTGCCAACGGTCAACCTCATTTTTTAGAACGGAAAAATGCACTGTTTTACTCCGTTTGAGCGGGTTGAGTCGTACCCTGATAGACAGTTCGGTGCTATACGTCGATGCCCCCCCCCCCATTGTTATAACACATGTATCCGTAAATAAATAAAATATGGCAAATAGACGATAAAGTTATGACATTTCACGAGTTTGTGTATGCAAAATCATAACAGACAACGGGCAGACCGGGCGTCGTGGAGGTGGCGCCAATGCTTCACGACTCGCCGCTCTTCACAAAACTGACACGCGCCTCTAATGCAAAAGCGAAAATCGTGTCACCCCCCTGGCCTTAGAAAAGCTTAGCAACTTTTTATACAAGGAGGCAGATCTCGCCGCAGTCGCGGGAATCTTTGACGTGGATATCAACGCTACGCTTAGCGCACCAAATATCAGCAATATGAAGGACGCGTGGGGTGCACGCACCGGAACGGTGAGCGTTGCGCAAGATGTAAGCGAGCCGGACGACAAGCGTAGAGAGGAAAACTATTCGAGAGTGCGTGACTGCATGAAGGGAAAACATTTCCCTTCAGAGTGTGCGACATTTGCGCGGAAAGCGACAAACAAGCGTTGGAGCACTGCGAGAAAACTCCGATTGTGTTTTGGATGCCCAAAAACTGGTCATATAAAGAGCGATTGCAGAAATGCGAAATGCGCGGTGTGCGCGAGGACGCACCATATTTTACTGCACAATAGTTCCACACGCGGATCTGAACATTCGAATTCTGATGATGTGCGATCAGGGTCCGCTCCACACAGCGCTTCTGATAGTGTCAATGTTGCGTCCGCGTCTCACGATGCAGACCCGCGGATCTGACTAGATAACACGATCTTTTCAAAAATATTGTCATTGCATGCGCTCGGCGCCAGGCATTTTATAAATACTTACGCCCTAATAGACGGCGGGACTACAGTTAGTTTAATTGACCAAAATCTAGCTCGCGATCTGGGACTGAGAGGATCGCGAACGGACGTGACCTTAGTCGGTATAAATTACGAAAAGATGTAAATGCCGAATTCTGAAAAGGTAGATTTTGACGTTGTGAGCGCTTTCGGTGAACATCGCATTAAATGCGCGGCAACGACAATAAACCTCATACTTCCGACACAAACAATCTCCAAAGAAATTGTCGAAAATTTGAAAATTCGAGGAGTCCAAATAAAAATAGATTTGTATTACAAAGCGCGAGTTCAAATATTAATTGGCTAAGATAATTGGAGATTTATTGTGACGCAAGATTTCAGACAAGTCGTCAACACGGACTTAGTGATATCACGATCGGTATTCGGTTGGGCTTTGCACGGCACCGCGCGTCATGTTTCTGAACAAACGCATGTGCCACTCTGTTTCGCGAACAAATATCCGCAAACTGGCACCGATGCTCTCTGTGATGACGAAACCCTCGAAAAAGAAACCTCACTCAATGATGTAATAAAACAATATTTTGAAATTGAGTCTATCAGCGTGAACACAAATACCAGAAAACGAAGCGGCCAGGAGCGTGCTTTAAAAATCCTTCGGCAAACGAGCCACAAAAAAGGAAAATTTGGGGAAAATGGTCTGTTGTGGAAATCTGACGCAAGGTTAATGCTGACCGAAAAAAGGCCAGATCGACAATCTGCTTATGCGCAATTGTATTACAAGGAGATGCAACGTTTTATAGCCGTAAAACCAAACCTGTCGATTGAGAGGCCGAGGGTTTGGCATTTGTCACACTTTGGCGTATATAACATAAATAAGCCAGATAAGATTCGGTTTATACTAAACGCGGCCGCAAAAACTCGGACAAAGGGCGGGAAAACAGAAAATTTAAGTTTCAATTATTAATTAGAAGCCGGTCCCGATCTATTAAAATCATTACCCGTAATATTAATTCGTTTCAGGCAATTCAAAATGGCTGCCACTTCCGATATTTCCGACATGTTTTTACGCGTTAAAGTGATAGAGAGTGATCGGGGAGCGCAAAGATTTGATAACGAGGTGAAGACAGACAACGAGAACCCGACGTGTACGAGGTGACGACGTTAATTTTGGGTGCCAAATCCTCGCCGTGTAACGCAATCTATATAAAAAACGTAAATGCTCAGCGGTTTGCTGAAAGCAATCCGGACACGAGTAAAAGCATCATCGACGACAGTCATGTCAGTTTTCGACCCGCTAGGCCTTCTCGCACCGTTCAGGCTAAAATCGAAATTGCTCATGCAAGAAGTCTGGCGAAGCGGTGTCAATTGGGATAACGAAATAAGGGACGAAGAATTCGCGACGTGGCTCTCGTCAATTGATAAGCTGAAAGACATAAAAGAGTGCCGAATACCGCGTTGCTCCTCTCCGATAAACACACAAGATTCGGTAGCCGAGTTACACGTATTCCGTGACGCGAGCATTACAGCGTATGCCGCACTGGCGTATTTACGTTTTAGCGCCGACAATTATCGAGCTCATGTTCGCTGATAACGTCGAAGAGTAGAGTCGCGCCTTTGAAACCTCTGTCAATCCCGCGACTAGAGCTCCAAGCCGCGCTGATCGGTGCCAGGCTCGCCAAATTCGTAGAAGACGAACTTAATATTAAAATCTCGCGGCGAGTGTTTTGGTTGGATTCGGCGCCCGTTATTTGCTGGATCAGATCTGAACCGCGGACGCGACAGATGTTTGTCGCGCACAGACTCGGAGAGATCGCGGAACTTACACAGATTTCCGAATGGCGTTGGGTTCCATCCGTTCAAAATCCTGCGGACGACGCGACGCGCTACGGGAAAAATACCCTGTGAAGTCACGATTGTTGTTTTTGGGGTCCGGAATTTTTTAAGCATACTGAAAATTAGTGGCCTGCCGAGTATTCGAGCATTGGCAAGGTTATCGCCGAAATAAAGATGTTAAGCCCAAACGCGTTTGATTTCCGCGCTTTGACGAATGGCAAAGAAGTTAACAAAAATAGTAAAATAGCGGATTTGAGACCTTACTAAGATGAATGCAGCATTTTGAGAGCAAATGGAAGAGCGACTTTGGCACACTCAGAAGTTTTTAACAATAGACAGGTGATTCTCTATTGTAGACGCGTTGCCGGCTGATCGTATCGCGTTTCAAGCGAGACCGTTCAGTCACTGTGGTGTTGACTATTTCGGACCGATGGAAGTAAAGATAGGAAGACGCAGAGAAAAACGGTGGGGAGTACTGTTCACCCGCCTCACAGTGTTGGGTAAGTAAAATACTCGTGGTAATTTACTTGGGCTTCTACGGTAATTTACCTGGTATTTTACGTCATCAGTTTTCTACATGATGTAAATTACGTCTTGTTCTATATATGAGGGTGCCACCTCTGAGGCGGGAAATTGAAAACTTGAATTAGCCAGCCAATCAGAGGTTTTCTACATGTATTTTACATATTCGAGGTATTTTACGTAAAATACCTCCTTTAGGTATTATACGTAAAAAACTTTCAGTTACGCGTAACTGCACATCCCTGGTTGACATTATTATTTTTTAATTAATAATATAGGCATTAAAAAAAAACCCTTACGAATGCCGATACCAGAAATTCAAAAAAGTGAGGTTATGCACAGTTCTACAGGTCCGCCATCTTGGCACGTAATTTACTAGGTAGTTTACCTGTTTTCGACGTAAAATACTTCACTTAGGTATTTTACGTCAAAAACCTCCAGTTACGCGTAACTGCACATCCCTGCCGCCTCACGACTAGGGCGATACATTTAGAACTCGCGCATAGTTTGAGTACGAGTTCTGCAATTATGGCATTACAGAGGTTAGCCGCTCGAAGAGGCCCGCCGTTAATTGTTTATAGCGACAACGGAACTAATTTCCGAGGAGCGACTAACGAATTGAAAAATGAAATTGCGGCAATCGATAATGCCAGAATTGCTGTAGAATTGCTGTGCACTGAGTGCAATAGGCAAAGCGTTGACAAAGATGTTGAACCTAGAAAAGGGCATTCAGAAAGCGCAACTGTTTGAGGTTGTCAGTGATGTGAGGAAGATTTTAACGGCTCTACACGACAGTGTCTCGATTACAGGATCAACTCGGCAAAGGAGGTGGAGAAAAGGAGCAAGGAGATTGTCAAAACCCCGGCAAAAATTGAGGGGTAAAAGTCAGAGAAACCCAGATCAAACGCATCTCAGCGTTCAGGAGCACATTTAAACTGGAAGGGCCCCCCAAGAGATACTCCACCAATATTCGGGGAGGGCTGAAGCGACAACAATTCAACCAGAAAAGCCAGCGAGGAAAGAAGTAGAGGTAAATAAAATAGCAGGTCGTTTAAAATTTTTTTTAATGCATGGGACAAAGTGACAGCGGACCAACACATATTGAATTGTGTAAAGGGATACCGGCTGCCTTTTTTTATCAATTCCTATTGAAACTAAAAAACATCGGGACGCTAAGCTTTCGCCTTTAGAGAAAATTAGAACAATGAATGCGATAGATATCTTGGTAGGAAAAGGAGCAATTGCACAGCGCTCACCATGTAACGGGCAATTTTTATCACCCTATTTCTTGAGGCAAAAAACAAATGGCGATGACAGGTTTATTCTTAACCTTGAAGAATTGGACAAATCTATTGAACCTCCCCATTTTAAGTTAGAGGACCTTAAAACGGCCATAGGGTTGACTAGGGGGTCTTTCATGATTTCGATTGACCTGAAAGACGCTTATTTGCTTGCTTCCATAGCGAGTACATATAAAAAATTTCTCAGGTTTGAATTTGAGACAAAAATCTTTGAGTTTCAATGTATGCCGTTTGGACTCTGTGTTGCTCCTTACACATTCACCAAACTACTCAAGCCAGTTGTACAAAAGTAACGAGAAACGGGAGTCACTTAAGGTATTTATTTAGATGACACATTGATTATGGCCAAATCCGAGGATGAATGCGTTTCAAGCACTAAAAAAACGCGAAAATTGATGGAGTCTTCAGGGTTTATCCTTAATTTAGATGAGAGGAAGCTAGTTCCGTCAAATCGATGTCTATTCTTGAGGTTTATGTTAAACAGCATCGATTTTTTAATTCAACTACTGGAAAGAAAACGTGAATCTATCGCTCAATTAGTCGAAAGTTTTAAAAATAAAGGGGAGTGTAAAATTGAAGTGCTAGCGCAGCTCATTGGTACCATAGTTTCTGCATGTCCAGAAATCAAATACGGTTGGCTTTACATGAAAAGCCTAGAACGCGAAAAATATTTAGCGCTAAAAGTGTCCGAAAACAATTTCAAGGCAAAAATGAAAATTTCGGGGAAAATTGAACCGGACCTTACTTGGTGGTTAACTAATTTAAGAGCGCCAAGTAACCCTATCAGAGAACAAAAATATGCAATAACGATTTTCACTGATGCCTCACTAACAGGTTGGGGGGTTTATTGTGAAGGTGAAAAGTTGCATGGTTGGCGGTATAGTAGTGAACAGGGATTTCAAATCAACTATCTAGAATTGAAGGCAGCTTTTTTCGGTTTGCAATGTTTTGCGAAGGATTATCGTGATTGTGAGATATTACCAAGGATGGACAATACAACAGCCATCGCATACGTTAATACAATGTGAGGAATCAGATATCCGAGGCTCACGCAACTTAGCAAACAGATATGGCAATGGTGTGAAGCTCAAGACATCTGGATTCATGCCTCTTACCTACAGTCAAAACTGAACATTGAGGCAGATGAGCAATCCAGAATCTTGCCTCAGGAGACAGAATGGGAACTGGCACATTGGGCTTTTCTCCACGATTTTAAAAATGCTAAGAAGAATTCAGGTCGATAAAGGTCAAGGCATTGTCGCGGTCCCTCATTGGCCAGCACAACCCTGGTACCCGGGTTTCAAATCATTAATAAGTTGCAAACCGATATATTTCCAACCTAATGAGAGATTATTGTCTTGCCCTTATAGGAAAACGCACCCGATGGCGGCCAGTCTTACCCTGGTAGCAGCACGATTATCAGGGAAGGTTTCAGGGCCAACATTTCTAATTTTTGTACATAATTTATTTATAAAAATTTGAATCATTAAATTTTACGACTAATTCTGAAACACATATTATTTTTAGCAATGTCTATAGCAACTCCAGCAATTAAAAGAAATAAAAATATAAAAAAAAACTCAAATTCAGATATTTTGTAACAATAATTGTTTATAACAATAGTTACTGTTAACTTTTATAATACTGTCGTAACTAGCAATCATTCGTACAATAATTTAAAATAGATTTAGTTCAAGAAACATTGTTTTCTACACCAAAGTGCCCAAATTTCTAATTTGTTCATAAAAATTGCAATTGTTGTATTATAGCAAATATGAACAAAAATATATTATTTTTAGGAATATTTGCAACAATTCAGACGATTAAAGAATATACAAAAAAAAATCAATTTTATTTTTTTCCACACAAACTGTTTATAACAATGGTTATTTTTGACTTCTTAACACTATTTGCAAGTTTGCTTATCAAATTTCTTTATAAAAACTTATTATTCATATAATTAAATCGTACAAAACAGTTAAGGAAAAAATGATACTCTAGAATTTTCGAACGAAAAAAGTGCATTTCCTCCCACTTTGCCCCAGTTTGGTCATTGAAAATTAACAAACCGTATTCAATTCGTCATATCCAGAGCCAATAAATGTAAATATAGCTAAAATGCAAATATCCTGAAATCGTCTTCCCGAAGTGCAAAAATGTTTCAAGACAGATCGAATTATAACTGTAGATCGAAAAAATGGAAAATATCCCACTCTATCTGTGAATTCCTGTAAGTATTAAGGTGGCGTTTCAATATTGAAAGTTCAATTTTACAAAAAACTGTACCCCTCCAATTTGGTCTTCTCAGTTGCAGAATTTCTGTATTCAACAGGAGTTTCTTTCATAATTTTCAACTTTACATTCTCACTTACTACCAAAAACAGTACAACAAACGTTTCTACAATTTTTACACCCATAGAATACATTTCAAAAATGTCTAAAGTTTCAAAAACTTCTGGGCACCACTAAAACTTTCTTTTCAAATTGAAAAAATTTTAGTGAATTTCTTTTATAGAGAGAAAAAAATGGAAGGGGTACCGTTTTGGAAAATTAAACGCTTGATTTTCAAGCGCCACCTTGGTGAGAATGCATATGGTTTATATTCAAAAAAATATCATTTAAAGTATTATTGTTACCAGAAAAAATGCTTACCGCAAGCAATTTAATGTATTTTGCAACAATTTTTAGTACACCTTTTATATTCCCCATGTAAACAGCTGGAGACAAAGCCACCGCAAATTTTATTTTCTCATTGTATTCTGGTTTTAGGGATCCCATAACAAAAGCCTGAGTACAACCTTGAGAAAAACAAACCAACTGAAGATTCTTTTTATTTGTATTACTCAAAACGTAATCGATTGTTGCTGGCAAGTCATATATGCCCATCTCGTGATAGCTTAAAAAAATAAATTGTTAAAAAAAAATTAATTGATAGGAGTATAAAAATAATAATGAAAGTATAATAGTATACCTAAAGTCCCAAAATCCGGAACTCCAATGTGATTTTGATACGTGTTTAGTACTGTAAGTATTTCCACGATTGTTACACAACCAGACGTCATAGCCCCTATCAACTAAAATTAACGCTGAAAAAAATTAAGATCACAACTGTCACTTTTTGTTAAAACATGTACTTATTTGTAAAAAATGTAACAAAAAAATACAGTCAAATACAAATACCTCATTGTGGAAATTTAAACAAACAAAAAATATAATTTTTTACAAACAAAACTTTTAGAATCCGCATCAACGTTTCGAATTGTACTTTACTGTCAATTTTTGTAGGACATCTCATATAAAAGTTTCGACAAGAAACTACAATTTGAAAAAAATATTACACTTTTACCAAGAACTTTTGCTTTGATAATAAATCACATTGAACTATAGTTCGAATATTGAAAATTAAACAATAATTTACTTTGGAGGACGATTTTCGACGGCTGTTTTCTATCTCTTTGGTGTTTTTCTTTAGTCCCTGTTCGTGTAAGTGTAAGTGAAAAAACAAAATTTCTGAACTTTTTCCGTGCCTAAAACTTCAAACCTGTTTTTCTCAAAACTACATTTTTTAAGTCGGTGCACAGACTCCCTTAAAAACTATTGCACCGATCTTCACCAAATTTGGTATAAGCTTTTCACATATATATCGCAAGAACACGACGGTCTTGTTGATCGATTTTTTTCGTTGCGATTTTACAGAAACAAAATGGCGGATTCTTCAGGCAAAAATTCGAATTGTTGTGTTTTTTGACCGCCAAAAGCATTTAAAAAAATGTTAACAGACCGTTGTGTTATAGACATCCATTTAATTCATCAAACTCTTTTTTTTCATCTCAGATGATCCGTTGAGGAGTTATCCTGTGCACCGAAAGCATCTTTTTCCAAAGACGTCACGGAAAATCTCTTAGCAAGGGCCCAATTTTTTATATTTTTTTACCAAAATTTCATGAAATATTCTTTAAATGTAACTTAAATATTTACAAAATTCTTTAAATGAATAACTTTCATTGTTGCTTCAGAAAAAATTGCTGAAAAAACGCTTTTTTTACCCTCTAGGCTTTACTTTGAACGTTACAATTTTATTTCTTGTAATTAACAAATTTTTAATATGTAAGTGAAATTATTGAATTTTTTTGCATAAATAACAATTGAAAAATTATCGATCTGGCAAAAATTTCAGTTAGTTGAAGAGATATTTACAAGTTTTGAGAAGATCCAAATTTCATTTCAAACTGGAAAAGATGCCGAAAAATAAAAAACTTTTGAAATACAATTTTGAAGCTTTTTAAGGATCTCTAAAGGTTTTAAGAAAATAAATAAATGTCTTAAGTTTGCCGGGAAAATTTAAAATGATTTTTTGTTTAAAAAATTAATTTTAAGAGAATATTTAAAAAGATATAAAAAATTTTTGAATAATAAATGACAATTGAACAATTAATAATTTGGAAAATAATCAAGTAAGTTTAAAATATCTTTATAAGTTTTGAAAAGATTCCAAAATAATTTAAAATGTGAAAAGATTTCGAAACATTTAAAACACAATGCAGATTTTTGAAGATGTCAAATACAAATTTATAAGCTTTTTAAGCATTTTGAAAGGTTTTAAATAAATGAAAAATTTGTATCAAAATTCGTACACTGAGCGAAGAATTCCCGTGCAGTTCGGGTTTACACCCCAATAATTCGGGCGATTTATCTTTTTTTTTTTTTTTTTTCACACGAAGGTTTGGCGCGCTTGCACTACTGAGACGTGCAATCACCCCAACCATTCGGGTGCTCACCTGACACAGCAGCGGCCGAAGTGGTGGGGCGCCCGCCCGAATACTTGGGGAGCTTGCACGAATGATTCGGGAGATTCGAGTCGTCAAACGCGTTGGATGTTGCGCGTTCGAAGTTTGCGCATGTTCGCTAATGGTCGCAGCTGATGAACATCAGGCTCTTCCCAAATGTCACTGTTTCTAGTTTATGTCGATTTTATTGTTCATGTGCGAGATGTCAGTGGAATAAAGTGTAACTAGTTATCTGGGTTTTCTTTGGATAATCATTAACGAAGGTAAGAGAAATATAAAACATTATTCTTTCTCTAGAATTATTTCTGTATACCGGGATGAACGCTTTTATTGAAATTTTACATTTGATTTTTCGACTCCTCTGCAAGCAAAAAATAATGTTTTATATTTCTCTTACCTTCGTTAATGATTATCCGAAGAAAAACCAGATAACTAGTTACACTTTATTCCACTGACATCTCGCACATTTACAATAAAATCGACATAAACTAGAAACAGTGACATTCGGGAAGAGCCTGATGTTAATCAGCTGCGGCCATTAGCGAACATGCGCAAACGTCGAGCGCGCAACATCCAACGCGATTGACGACTCGAATCTCCCAAATCATTCGTGCAAGCTCCCCAACTATTCGGGCTGGCGCCCCACCACTTCGGCCGCTCCTGTTTCAGGTGAGCACCCGAATGGTTGAGATGATCGCACGTCTCAGTAGTGCAAGCGCGCCAAACCTTCGTGTGAAACAAAAAAAAAGAGAAATCACCCGAAATATTGGGGTGTAAACCCGAACTACACGGGAATTCTTCGCTCAGTGTAGAAAAACTAACAATATATATTTTTTTTAATTAATTTAAAAAGAATATTTAATAAGATTTCCGAAATTAAACAAAAAAGAATCTGGACGATTTTAAGGTAATTTTTTTCACTTTTGCAAGATTTTCAAAAAATTGTACGAAAAATTCCGAGTTCCAAGATAATAAACTTATGATTAGATTCCTGCAAAATTTTTAAAGGATTTTTTTCAAATAAATTTTTAATGTTCGTAACTTAACATTGTTTAAAATAATCCAATTTTGAAAATTTGTAAATTCTTTGATCCACATTCTTCAATTCATAAAAACCTATATTTTTATGTCTTAAGTTTATTTCTTTTCATTTTAAAATTCTACTAATCTATTTTTTGTTGAAATATTTCAGATTTTTTGTATGAATTATTGTTATCAAGAACATTCCTGACGACGGATTTTATAATAATATTGGAGGACTCAATTTGTAAGTATTTTTAAATTTTTTTTCTTGATATAAGGTTGTTTTTAAGGTCGACTCCTTAGAGGTTCGGCTGCTATATTTTAGATCAATTTTCAATAAGA
This sequence comes from Andricus curvator, assembly GCA_932195095.1. NCBI lineage: Eukaryota > Metazoa > Arthropoda > Insecta > Hymenoptera > Cynipidae > Andricus > Andricus curvator. The sequence goes on from CAKNYM010016536.1 coordinate 41,080, forward strand.
TTATTAATTTTCTGCAAATAATGGGATAGTCCAGTTTTCAGTTCAAAAAATTAATATTGAAGTGAAAAAATGGAATTTTCAAAAAAATAGTTCAACTTTTAACCAAAACGTATGAATTTGATATCAAATAGTTGCATTTTTAACAAAAAATAAATAAATTTTCAAGAAAAAATCTAAGTTTCCTGTCGAAAAGACAATTTTTCAAATAAATAATTGAATTTTCAACCCAAAAAGATGAATTTTTAATTTAAAATATCAATTTTCAACAAAATGGCTGAATCCTCAATAAAAGAGGTGAATTTTGAAACAAGAAGTTTAATTTTCTGACAAAAAACACGAATTTTCAACAAAGTACCTGAATTTTCAAATAAATAGTTGAATTTTCAACTCAAAAAGATCAAGTTTCAATTTAAAATATTCATTTTCAACCAAAAATGGTATAGTTAAATTTTCAGTTAAAGAATTTAATTTTCAACCAAAAAAAAAAGAATTTTCAACCAAATAGTTTAATTCTCAATCAACAAGATGAATTTTCAACCAAGAAGATTAATTTTCTACCAAAAAGATGAATTTTTAACGAAATACGTGAATTTTAAAACAAATTGTTGAATTTTCAACTCAAAAAGATCAATTTTTAATTTTAAATATCTACTTTCTACCAAAAATGTTATAATCGAATTTTTTCTCTTACAGAAATTAATTTGACAAACTCGATGAAAAAGATAAATTTTCAGCCAAGAAGAATAATTTCCTACCAAAAAAGATAATTTTTTAAACAAAAAATTGAATTTTCTAAATGAAAGATCGATTTTAATTAAAAATATCAATTTTCCATCAAGACTGGTATAATCGAATTTTCTCTTAAGGAAATTAATTTTGAACAGAAAAAAAGGAAATGGCAACAAAATAGTTGAATCCTCAAAGAAAAAGTTGAATTTTCCACAAAGAAGATTATTTTTCTACCAAAAATAACGAATTTTCAACGAAGTCCATAAAATTTCAAAAAAATAGTTGAAATTTCAACTAAAAAAGATGAAGTTTTAATTAAAAATATTAATTTTCTAACGCAAATGGCATGTTTGAATTTTTATTTAAAAAAATTAATTTTCAACCAAAAAACAGTTTTATAAAAATTATTTCGAAGGAGATCGAATTCATTTAAAATCTGGCAGGTTCTGCAATTCAATTGCTTGAATATTAAACTAAAAAAAAAAACACGTTTTTTTAATTTTTTTTAAATATTAAACAATTTATCGAATCTTTTTTTTTCTTGACTGAAAAATGTTCCTTGGTTGAAAAATCATCTCTGTGGGTAGAAACTTGATTTTTTTGCTGAACATCAACAATATAAAAAATCCCAAATAAATGAATTTTCAATCACGAAGATTAGTTTTCTACCAAAAAAAAAAAAAACAATTTTTCAAACCAATAATTGAACTTTCAACTAAATTAATTTTCAATGAAAGAACAATATTATAAAAACTATTTCAAAAAAGATAGAATCAATTTCTCAGCGATGAAATATGCTGTTTTTTATAGTAAATTAGGCAAGACGTATTTTTCCGATATAAGAAAAAAAATTGAATTTGGACATTTATGTTATAAATAATTTAAAATAATAATATTTAACCAATAGAATTGAATTTTTAAGAAAAAAGATGAATTTTCAACCAAAAATGATATAATTCAAAATTCCCTTACATAAATGAATTTTAATAAACCTACAAATATAAATTTTTAACCGAATGATCAAATTTTCAAAAGAAAAAGATTCATTTTCAATCAAAAACGGTTGCATTTTCAAAAAAAAAAGAGGAATTCTCCACAAAAATGTAGTAGTGGACATTTTAAAACAAAAACAAAAAAATAATTTTAAATAAGTCTAAATTTTCAACAAATTAGTTGAATTTTTAACCTAAAAATAATTTTCAATCATAAAGAATAAATTTTCAGTCAAAAAAGTCGAATTTTAAACCAAAAGTGGAAAAGATAAATTTTCACTAAAAAAATTAATTTTAAAAAAAAGTAATTTAAAAAAAAAATAATTTAAAAAAAGTAATTTCATTAATTTCAATGTAAGAAAATAATTATTTTTTTATCAATTTTAATGTGAAAAGTCTAAAATTATATTCCTGGTTCAGAATTATTTTCTTTTGGTTACAACTTCTATTATTTGTATGATTATTTGATTATTTTGTTTAAGATTAAACTATTTTTTTTAATCATTGTTTTATGGAACAATGAACTGTTTTACTAAATATTCATATTTTTATATAAAAATTTTTTCATTTTTGTTTGAAATGTCATCTTTTATTATTGAAAAGTTATAATTTTGGTTTCAATTCAATTTTTTGGTTGAAAGTTGATTTCTTTTATTTTAATAGTCTGCTATTAAAGAGACTGTAACGTAAAGGCCTGAAAAGTTCTACCGACAGGATGATTTTCTTCTTATATTAAAATAATTTACACAGAAAAAACTGGAGTTTCCATTAGAACCCATTTTTGGTTCCAAAGGAGCAGCAACAAAAATGAACCCCACTTGCTGAAAAGGAACCCAAAACGATAAATGAGCTCTAAATGATACCTCAGTTGGGGTTCTAAAGGATCCTAATTGTAAATAAGCCTATTTCTAAAGAACCTATTTTTCGCTTTGCCCACTTTGACATTTTGTTTAATTAATAATACAATTTTTACCTGAAAGCACACATGTAATAAAACTCTGATGGACATAACTTCATGAAGACAATGAAGGTACAAAATATTACCGTAATTAAAATAGATATAATGACTTGATAGATGTAATTTTCAGGTTATGTAACAAGCTTGTAAACATAAAGACTTATTCATATGCAAGAAACTTTTCGACACGTCACTTTTTAAAAGTACAAATATATATTATTGGAAGTGCTGTAGGGTCGTTGCAAAAACAAAATTTCCTTTGTTTTATAATTTTAACATAAAATATAAAAATAGATAACCAATGTGACTGTAGAGAAACGAATTTTTTTTAAGTCTTAATGCGCATGCGTCGCACCAGCAGCCTCACTGCATGTTGATGGCGCACTTATTTGAAATGATAAAATATGCAAATCAATTTTTTACAACATAATTATTATAATATTATTATTATTATTATTGTTTAATAATTTTAAAGTACAAAAAATATTATGAATTATTCAGAATTGACATTTGTCAAGAAAAGTCTTCCTTCTTTTGAATTTAAAATCAATAATTCATTTGTAAAGAGTAAAATCAAAGAATTAATTTACCTTTTACTCTAAAAGTCTATTTTGTGATCTGAAAATTAATTTCTTTGATTCTAAACTGATGATTCATCATAAAAAATTAATTTACACATTTGATAATTTCAACAAAAAAAACATATACAGCGAAAAACACGATAATTGACAGAAATGGACTTGTAGATTGAACTATTTAAAAACTGTTACAGATTGAACTATTCTCAAATTTAAACATTAAAAATTGTGATATTTACAGGTGCAATAGTTCAAAATTGTATTAAATACATGCAGGAATCATCAAGCACACACATTTTCAGGGTGGCGATTCGGCGGACAATTTCAAATTCCCGGTTATTTCCCGGTTTTTCCCGGTCAAGTTTTTCAATTTTCCCGGTCAACTAAAAGTAACATATTCATATTTGCCCTGAAACGCAAACATTTATTTTAATTCAAGACGTTCACTCTGAACATCCTTTAACGCAACAGAACAAAACATTGAAAAATAAATGAATTTTCAAAAAGTACTTGAATTTTCCAATAAAAATAACAATTTTTCACAAAAAAATGAAATAGTTAAAGTTTTGAACCAAAGTGATGAATTTTCAAATAAAATTATGAATCTTCAACTGAATAGTTAAATTTTAAACAAAATAAAAAATAAATTTTCAGCTAAAATTATGAATATTTAACTGGAACACTTGAATGTTGACCAAAAAGATGAATTTTTAAACCAAAAGATTAATTTTCGAATAAAAACAATTATTTTGTACAAAAATACAATTTTTCAACAAAATACATGAATTTTTAACAAAATAGTCGAATTTTTTATTAAAGGAGACAAATTTTCAACCAAATAGTTGAATTTTGAACTAAAACAAGAATCATTTTCAACCAAAAATGGAATAGTAAAAATTAAAACAATGAATATTCAACTGAAATAGTGGAATTTTCAGACCAAAAAATTAATTTTTACTAAAAAAGATAAATTGTCAACCAAAACTTAAATAATTATATTTCAAGTTAAAGAAATTAATGTTTAACCAAAGAAACGAAGTGATGAATTCTCAAATAAAATTCTAAATATTTCATTGAAATAGTTGAATTTTAAACCAGACAGATGAATTTTTTTACTGCAATGATGAATTTTTTGACTAGAATAATTGAATTTTGGACCAAGAAGATGAATTTCTACCAAAAGACGAATTTCCAACTAAAAAAGATAATTTTTCTACCAAAAATTAAATAAATAAATTCATAGGCAAAAAAAAGAAAGTTAAAAAAAAGAGATGAATTTTCAACTAAAATTATAGAATATTCAACTGGAATAATAGTTACATTTTAATTTAAAAAAAAATAATTACCTAAAATATTTTAAGTAATTTATTTAATAAATTACATTTTTTTATACAAAATTATAGACAATGAAATGAAAAATTGGATGAAAAAACTTCACTTCATTGGCGAATTTTTTGATGACAGCTCTCTCACCTCGCGGAAATTGTTACAAAACATTTATTTAATTTTTTTTCATGAACATATTGCTTAAAATGTGTTGCCTCGAAAAAAAGTAAATAAACATTTTCGAATAATTTCCGCGAGACGAAAGTGCTGCCATCAAATTGCCAACTTTGGCATGTTGAGCTGCTGCGCGTGCCCGCCGCAGCGGTCGTCATTGGTCGCTGTTGGCGCGCGATTCAAACCGGATATAATTAACAGTAATTGAAATTACAGTAGATAATTATTATAAATTGCACATGAATATCAGAAATTACGTAATTTGTGATGTAAGGTTAGAAAAAAATAATAATGCGTATATTTTGTAATTGATAGTTTCTTTTTTCAGTTCAAAACATCAAAAATTACGTCATTTCTTATATTAATGTGCAATTTATAAAAATTTCTACTTTAATTTCAATAATTGTTAATTATACCCGGTTAAAATCGCGCGCTAACAGTGACCAATGAGGACCGCCGCGCTGGGCAAGCGCAGTAGCTCAACATGCCAAAGTTGGGGCCACTGCCATAACCTCAAAATCCTAGTACCGATTGGTCCTATTGGGAACGATTGAAACTTTGCAACACTGAATCTTTCCCAATCGTGCACACGCGATTAAGAAACACGATTAGAAACAATTCAAATTTCTTTCTATCATTCTGAATTGTTTTCAATTAATTATTTCTAGAACGGTAAACAGTTTGCTTTTTCCGAAAATTGTACGCATAATAAATAATAATATCGTTTGTGTTTGCTTTACCGACAGATTCTGTAAATCGCGAAATTACCAACCCGACTTTGCAAGAGGTTGGTTTGTGAATGCGCCTTTATGTTGTTCTTTTCAAGTGCGCTCTAAACGAACCCTTTTGGGTCTCTGCAGGTATCTATTGGAGCTCAAGTTCGAAAGGATGGAAAGGATACCAACTTTTATTTGAGCCGTAACATTAGTGAACCCCCAGTTTTTAATGTGTACTCATTTTCACACAAGCAACAACAGATACGATAAAAATGTTAATATAAAAATATTCACATGGAAAAAAAGTTATACTAAAATACATTTTACTTTTTCGTAATAACTTGCATCATTTATGATAAGAATTAGGAAATTAAATTTTTATGAGAAAATTCACTAAATATCTCAATGCATGATAAAATATTAGTGGCGAATTGATCCCTGGCGGACCGAACGAACGGAGCGGATACGCTACAGCGTATTTGAAGTCGTTTGAAGTCGCCTTCAGCCCACGTTATCGATAAGTATTATATTTTTTTAAAGTTTTTAATGTTGCAAGAAAAACTATTGCAATTACTCTGTGACCTTTTAACTCAAAATTTCATGTTGAATCCGAATTTCAACAAGTGAAATGTTAATCTTTCTTTTTTAATGAGTTTTTCTTGCATGATACGGAGAGGATACGATGTGGATACGCTGTAGCGTATCCGGTCCGTTCGTTCGCTCCGCCAGGGATTACTATAGAGTGAACACAATAATTGTCGAGCAAATATACATGTTATAACGAACAATGCCCAATTTATTTTAGAAATAAAATTTCTTTTCTTTTATAGAATAAAAAAATGTATTCCAGTAATATAATTTACAAATAAGTGTTAAACAAATCTAAGAGCCAATTATAATAAATTAAATTATAAATTATGTTCACAATTTTTTCCAGATACTAACGATGGAATAATTTACAATAAAGATAAATTCTCAACACAAGTCATTAATCTAATTTTCTTGTAATTTTTAAAGGCCTTTCAACTTGGACATCTTTACTAGAAAAAGTTAAAAATCTAAATATTCTTGTGAAATGAAAAATTCAGATCTGTTCAAAATAGCGTTCACTATTTTCACAAATATAGAATAAAAATTAATATAAAATGAAAGTAAAACAAATTTCTAAATAAAATTTATAAATTCACTACTTTTATGGATTTGCATTGTTTCAAATTTGCAATAAACTTTCAATTGCGAATTTTTTCAAAAAGGAAGTTATGAAATCTGTTATTTTGTTTCTAGTCCTGTTAAAAAATATTTTTATCCCCGTAAAGCAATAAATCAAGTGAAATATTTTTAAGCTTATTTACTGACGCCAAGCATACTGGACCGATATGGACTTTGCGTGTATGACTCGTTCAATGAAAAAAACGATACCGAACCGCACGTTTCGTCTCATTCCCTAAAATTATCGAAGCTGACATAGTAGTGCAGTATTTTAGATTGCTCACGCAATAAAATATTTGTTATAAAACATCCATTTCGCACACCTTCAGAATGTAAATTTTTGAACAAATTCGTGGTCAAGGACATTTTTCCCGTTCCGTGATGCCTTCACATTTAACACTTATTTTCCATAAGAAAAAAAGACGTTTCTGTACATTTTATTCGGAATCGTCAATATTGGGTGAATCGAGTTGAAACTGATCATTTCTCTTCACAATTCGCCGTTGAACATGAATAAAAAATCAATTTTTAAATATCAACCCCATAAGGCTGTTTTTTAGGGTCTCATAAAAAACCCAAAAGTGAAAAATTCGGTTTTACGAGTTTTTGGCACTAAATCTCAGTTTTTGCGGTTTTTTAAATACAAATTGTTGATGATAAGATGTTTAAATACATTTTGTACATAATTGTTCATAGCAATTTTCTCTTAGAATATATTTAAGAATGGTACGGTTTTTCTCCAAATTTTTTTCAACTTTTCACCGATTATCATATATCACAGGGGAGGTCTGACGTGGCGAGTCGAATCGGTACAATTCACTTTTAGCGCCGGTTAACAAGATTTTTACTGAGCCGGTTGATATTTGCTCGTCTGAAAATTTTTGAAAAATTTGAAAATCTTTGAAAAATATGAACATTTTGGATATTTTTGAATTTTTTTTTGCGGATTTGAATAATTTTTGAAAATATCTATCAATTTCAAAATTTTTCAAAATATCCAAAAATTTCAAAAATTTTCAAACATTTTCAAAATTTTCAAAAATTGTAAAAAATTCTAAAATTTTCGGAAATTCTCAAAATATTTAAAAAATTCAAAAAATTCTCAAATTTGAAAAAAAAATTTAAATTGCCATCCCCCCCCCCCCGACCCCCTCTGTATCTCTCCCTTTATCTGTAGGTTTCTCATGTACAATAAGTATTGCTTCAATGCTCCAATGATACGTGGACAATAATGGATAGTGGATAGTGGTGGGAGCAGTACAATAATAACCCCATTATTGTACAGTACAATAATGAGGCCATTATTGTACTGCTCCCACCACTGAGCCATAAAGGGCTACTTAAGTTCCTGAAAACAGGCATGTAATACGCGCGAATCGTGCCTGCGGTGTATAAAAAGAATTCTTTAAACAATGGATTATTGTTTCAAATATTTTGAATAATTTGAATAATTTGAATAATGCTAGAAAGTTGCGGTTTCTTAAAATATTCAACTTTTTTCCACTTTTCACTTGAAGCGAGATAATAATTAATACAACTTAACAAACATAATTGTCCTAACAAATAAGTATTGCTTACGACTATCTTTTTAGAGCAATGCTAGAAAGTTTCCCGTTTTTCTGTAATTTTCAGCTTTTCTTTGACTTTTTCGTTGAGAAAAAATAATAAATACACAGCCACACAAAAAAAAACTTTTTTCGGGTCTGGAGGTCAGACCCTTCTTACAATATGTTTTTTGGGTCGCTGAATCCGAATCCGAGGTCCATGAAACCTCAGCACGTCAGGGGTCTGACATAACCTCAAAAAACCTCATAAAAAATCTGTTCCCCGGTCTGCACGTCAGGGTTCTGAAATAACCTCAAAAATCGTCACAAAATTTGTGTTTCTAGTCCGGGGGTCAGACCATGTTTGTTATATGTTTTTGGGGTCGCTGAATCTGAATCCGAGGTCCAAAAAATCCCAGAAAGTCAGGGTTTTGACATAACCTTAAAAACCTCATCAACATTTTTTTCCGAGTCCGGGGGTTAGAGCATGTTTACTATATGCTTTTGGGGTCGCTGAATCCGAATCCGTAGTGTAGAAAACTCCAGCACGTCAGATTCGGATTCAGCGACCCCAAAAACATATAGTAAACATCGTCTGACCTCCAGACCCGGAAAAATATTTTTTATGAGGGCAATTAAATAATAAAAAATTTTTGCCCCCTGACGTGCTGGGGTTTTTTAGACCTCGGATTCGGATTCAGCGACCCCAAAAACATATAGTGAGCATGGTCTCGCCTCCAGACCCGAAAAAAGTTTTTTTTGTGTGTGGCTGTGATATTAATATTAGATAGTATTAATTATTTGGAAAAAGTCTCTCAGTAACCAGTTCAAGGAAAATTTACATTTAATATGATCTATATAAAAAATTTGAAAAACATTTCCAATATCTCTTTTATTTCAGAAAAACATCTTCACAAAAAAGAAATAGTTTGTTTGAAAAATTATACTCTTTAATGTTTGTTTATTAACTGCTGAAATGGCTTTGAAAGTTCACTTATCGCGCTCATTTATAGAGAAAAAATTTTCAGAAATACAAATTCATAAATACAATTCTTTATTTTAGTTATGTTTCATCAATGAGTGAAGCAACCTGCTGGTATCGACAGACAGCTTATATTATTTTTGTTCCGTGTTATTTGTTTATAAATAAACAGCCAAAGCAAAGTTGAAAATTCCAGAAAAGAAACACAACTTTTCAGTCATTATCTAAGAGAAGATATTTATCAAGAATAATTTATCGTATAAACAATAATGTTTATCAACTTGCATTAATTATTACCTAATTTAGTAAAAAGTGGCCAAAATTAAGTTAAAATTTTCAGAAAAAACAGCAACTTTCTAGCATTATTGAAACAGAATATTATTAAAGATAATAATAAATTGTTTGAGATATAACGTTGTTAACTTAAATTAATTATTTAATAATAAGTAATAATTAACCTCTCTCTAATTAAAAAGTGGACATGAAGTGGAAAATTTCAGAAAAAAAACTGAAACTTTCTAGCATTCAATTTAAGAATTTTAAACTAGATTAAAATCAAATTCAAAATCCTATTTAACGTCCAATACTCAAGTTAATGTTTAGAATTCCTGAAAATAAAAACAAGAATATAACGACCAAATTTGGACAACCACCATAAAATGTTCCTGTTGTAATATGAGAAAAAAAAATAACAATAATTTTTTTTTCCTTCGACAACAAATAAAAAAGAGGAAAGAAGAATGAGAAGGAAACCAACCAATTCCCCATAATTCTCTTTTTTTATATTTTTTAAAATTTTTTATTATTATTATTATTTCAAAATATTTACAACGTTTTAATTAGCCCAAAGCCGTAATCAATTAAACAGAAATAATTGTTTAAACTATTAATTATTATTTATAATAATATTCTCCTAGAATAATGCTAG
>CAKNYM010016537.1:0-56584 GCA_932195095.1 Andricus curvator
AAAGTTACCTTTGCCCCACCGGTCGGCGCTGCCCCTCCTTACCCTATGCTCTTGGCTAAAGTGACAGCTTCGATAGCTATTTTAATAAGATTAGTCGTGGCCGGAACTGCAAATGACCTAAGGAAACCAGTGTCTGTTTCGGAATCAAATTCCTGAAGTATTTTTACAATCCTCACAACGCTGGAGAAGTTTTTCGTATCCTTCATCCAACAATTTAGTTAAAACAATTTCAGCAGAACGAGGAATATAAGCTGGCCGCAAAACTTTAACGAGTTTTTAAAAATAATCCGATTCTATAACATCCTCCTCTTTTCAGTATCATTAACACGATCCAAAAACGGTTTAATTCGTCTTTGTAGTACAGTAACCAGACGAAAAAATCGAACAATTTACAGATTTCGACGTTAAAAATTAAACTGTCGTAATTCGAGAGCATTAGTAGATAAAAAAATGAAAACGTCTGATTGAAACTTCATCATTATAATAATGTCAGTTATTGAATATTAATTAATAATTGAAATTGAATTTAAAATCCTGTTTAAACATTGCTTCAGTCTAAATATTCCATTTTTAACCCAGTCAATTTGAAAATTTGTAATTAAAAAAAAGACATTTCTTCAATATTTAGTCATATTTCACTGTTCATTAAAAATGAGCAATTATAAATCAAATATTGAATACGAAACGTTTTGAAACGGAATTGTTTCAATAAGAAAGCCTTGAATCATTCAAATTTCAAAGTGCTAGAAAGAAACATTTGTATGCCTTTTTAAAAAATATAAATTCAAAATAGTTATGAGAGATATTTAAGCAGTACATTTTTGAAAAATATGAATTCACACAAACTTTTCGTACATAGGTTAGTTCAGAATAATAATATTGATAAAAAATTATTTAACAGCACGATCATATTTTGAGCCGGTAAAGCCGGCACAACCAAATACAAATAATTAATTAAAGAATTATTCCAAAAAAAGAAAGGGCTGCATTTCAAGGGAATTTATCCTCCAATGAATTTAACAAATGATCCTCTCACAAAATCAGTCAAGATGAATTGGAATACAGGACACAAAGGGGCAGGAATATCCCACACGAAACAAAAAAAACAAAATCACACCTTGAAAAAATAATACTCGACGTTAAAATAATACTCGATGTTTCTTCCTCAAAGACTGCTGATAAAAGAGGCAGGATCTCCAAATTTTCTTAGATTTATAGGTTTTCCCTAGCAACGAGTTTATTTGACTTTTGTTTCAGTATCTTCTGTTTCACTATCTTCTGTTTAAACTCATTGATTTTGCTCCTAACTTCTGATTGGTCCAAAATTCAAATAATTTTCAAAATTCAGAAGGGCCGTAACTGGGAAGGGTTCAATTACTACCAATAGAAAATAAAGGAAATAAACTTCGGAACTGGCAACTCGCAGATAATCCAATTCGATCCAAAAGATGGTAAATTATTGTGATTTACTCAAGGAGTTTATTCTAGCTTGCTGAAAGTCCACAATAAAGCCTTCCCTGTAAAAAAAACTAATTTGGGAGCATTACAGTGAGTTAACATGTTTATATTCACCCAAATTCTGCTTTCTGATTCGATGAAACGAATTGGGCCAGAGCGAATTGAATGCGTGTCAATTCGCCTTAATTCGTGGTCATGGTCATTTCGAAAAAAATAATAAAAATTGCATGCCTCGATACTCGAACCAGCGATCTCAAGTGTATAAAGTCCAGAGGGCGACCACAGAGCTACGGGACTCATTGATATTTATGTACAACGGATCCTTTATGCCGAGCGCGTTGGTTATAAATTACGAATTCTATTGAATAGGCCAGCCTTTAACTGTATTCGCGCTGGCGAATTCTGGCGAATTGGGGCTTGATTTAAAATCTCGCGAGTTAAAAGAAATTGGCGGACACTGAAAATAATTCGTGCTGACGCATTCAAATAAATTAGATCCCCTAAAAATGTTTCGCTGAATTCGGGCGAATAGAATATTTGAAGACTTTATTACTTTTCACGAATTTACACGAATACACCATTATCTCCAATTCGAGATTGTCGCAAAGCAAGATTCACGGAGGCTCCTGGCGAATTCTTCTCAATTCGTTTCAATTAGTTTCTTTTTACTGGGTTCCAAGGAAATGGTAAAATCTTAAGTTCCAAAAATTTAGAAATAAATGTCGAGAGGCAGAAAAGCAGCATTCACATCAAAAAATCACAAGAGATTATCTAAAGTCCTCGGGTACGATCAGAAGTATCCGTTCATAATATGAAGTTGACAGAAAGGGTGACATTAAAGTTAGAATTGATCAAGAATATCTTGGCTTTCGCGAAGTCTTTTAATCACATGACATAAATAAATAAAAATATGGACAGAATCAATCCTTAAATGTAGATGTTATAAAATAAAAAGTAAATTGCGTATATTCTCCCTATGGATTACAACTCTAATTATGACTGAATGTGAGTCTCATGTGGGTGTGTGCGTGTAGTGGCGTGGGTGTGGGTGGTTGTCGTCGACATTATTAAGTGTATATATGGCGTGTTTCGTGACCGACAATGTTGATGGGTATGATTGTGGAGTGTGTGGTAAATTCTACGGACGTAAGAGAGTCGATTCGCAGTACGTGTCCTGGAGGACGTCGACGGAGTGCGGACCGGAGTGGAGGTCGGAGAATTATCCTTGAGTCGTTCTCTGGAATCATACGGAATATCACACGTAAGCGCGATAGCGTTCGGTTACGTGATTTGGCGGCACGGCGGTGGTTGCGGACAAGGGCTCCCTCCCCACTGTCGGGTCAGGTCAGGTGCGGAAGAGAAGGGTGCCCTGGTCTCGGCTTCCTAGGCGCAGGCCTCCGGTCAGAGGTACATATGGCGGGTAAGGATGGTTGTCGCCTATGTACCCTGGTTTCGCCAGGTGGCCACAGGAGCTCCTGTCGGCCACCAAGCGAGTCGGTCTCTGGGAACAGTAGGTGCAGGTGGGTTGCCGCGGGTAGGCCGGTCAGGGGCACCTGATGCCGACGTACACTGACCTCGATGGGTGGCCGCAGGAGCGCCTGTCGGCCAGCGAGCGAGTCCGTCTCTGGGAACAGAAGGTGCAGGTGAGTTGCCGCGGATAGGCTGGTTGGGAGTACCTGACGCCGACGTACCCTGGCCTCGATGGGTGGTCACAGGAGCGCCTTTCGGCCACCGAGCGAGTCGTTCTCTGGGAACAGGAGGGGATGGCACTAGGAGGCGGGGACAAGAACCCTGCTCTCTCCCGATAGAGAGTAATGTGTTCACTTTTTGGTAAATTGTATATAAAATGGATACATGCGTTTAGTGCCCGTTTTAGCTTCCCGTTCAGTTCATCCGTTATATCATCGTAAGCAATACAACGGTAATCAAAGACAGCGTACGGTTGAGCAAGTATCCTAAACCCTTCACCTATTCTTGAAGAAAAATAGTAACATTACTAACCATCAACGGAGGGTACATAATTTTCTGCCAAATAATTAATCTTTCAATATTATTTATTTATTATTACCAGGTTATTAGATAATAACTATTTGCAGTTAAAAATTTACCGAATTCGCAAACGCGGCGCACGCGATTCGATTTTCCAGTTTGTTCTAAGTCAAATTTTACAAATTTTGAGAGTATTCTCTCAACGCAAAATCCGAAAATTAGAACGACGAGAGATAATACATTTTCTCAACTGACTCTGGCAAACGTTAATGAGAATCTGCTTTCGAACTTTTTACAAAGTTACTCGCTGCTCCTGAAAAAGCAATATTTCTCTGCTAGGGTAAAATAGAGGACCCACCATTTTGAAAAATGAAAAGGGGCTGTCCTAATCTCAGCCAATAATTTGAATGCGTCTCTTATTCGTATTTTGTAACCATGGGTGACCAGTTTATTGAAAATACTTTACGAAATTTAGAAATTGCAGAATACCTCATAAATAACTTTAAGGGTAAGTGTACATTTCGCACATTTTGTGTGACACGTGTCCGGAGAAGGAAGCCGAGTTTTAGGTTTGGCATATGGCTCGTAAATTAAATGTTTAATCATTCATTTTTAGAGCTTGTTTTTATCATTCAAAAAACGTTTTAGTGCGGGAGCCCATTGCAAAAATTTGGGTCGATCTCTTTTATGGCTGGTTTTTATTGAAAAATATAGTGAACATATTGTAGAATACTAATCGCTTGTCAGCCAAAACCGTACCCCCTGCGTTATATGTTATAACAAATTGTTAACACATGCAACTGTTTGCCACGCTTCAGCCATCGCTTTTATGAAGAATTCTCGCTCCGATGGATAGGGGGCAATTTAATAGATTTTTTTATAACCGGCTGTAGCCTTTCATCCGCGGTTTTAACGGTGATTTCTAGCCTCAAATATGACAATATGAATTAATATTCCTACACCCATCGCTTTTATGGACAAAACTTAAATCATTGGAAAGGTCGTCAAATTTCCTTTCAGAAAATACGCCAGGTATTTTATTATTATTTTTTTTTTACCAGAAATTTGTTTACATGAATATCGTTTTCATTTTAAGTAAAATGTACCATTGATTCTACAATGTCAAAATTTTTGTTTCTGTCTGTAAAGGTAGACTGGGGAAAGGGGGTTTAAATGTTGAAAATATATAGTCCAAAATTAGAGATATTTCACGTACTACAAGTTTCATTGCAAAGTTTATCTGAAAAACCTGGAAATCCTTAAAAACCTAGAAAAGTCCTTGAATATTTTTTATCTGGCACAGCTGATAAAGTCCTTGAATTTTGCTCATGGTCCCGGAATTTTCACTCCCTTAAAATAAATAGGAAAAAAGACTGCTGAAACCTTCTTTTGTAGATGCATATTGAATAATTCATTACTCCGCCATTTTTAATTTGATTTCTAATTTTGTGTTTTGTTAAAAAATAGAAAAACACACCTTTTTACCAACAGATTGTTTTTTTTTGTTATTTTAATTAACTTTTTCGATAGCTTTGATTACTTAAAATAAAAATTCCGGAAGAAACCAGGGTTTTTTGCAATAAAGTAAATCAGAAATTTAGCGTGCATAGGATTTCTTCTTAAATGTCCTTTACTTTGAAAAATAAAGAAAATTAAGGATTACATTAGCAAGTTGTGACGGCAGTCTTTTCTTTAAGAAAATGCAGAAACAATCGAAGAGAGCATACAATTTTTAATAAAAAATCAAGCTCCTTGGAACCTGGTTAAACAGCATTAGGAAATAACCGCGGCAAAAAGACGCAGAGATATCCTAAATAAATAAAATATAAGACTGGCGAATTTTAAAACACCTTCATGGGAACAAATTAATGTTGGTAGATTATCCGAAAATAGGACTTGAAGCTCTCTATCAGGCTATAGATAATTGGAACATCTTCTTTGATTTCATCAAAGAAGTCAAGCCACTCAGGAAGAAGGATGGAACAGGAAATGGTCTTTTGACTACGCTAAATGAACAATTAAATAATGGTATGTAACTTGCTGCAAATTTAAGAATGTAGAATAGATATTAAAAGAAGTTCAAGAAGTTTTATTTTCTTTTACTTTTCTAATACAGACAGCAAGACGTGCCTACAACTCATGTTGCTGGTCCATTATATTCATCCAAGAACGACGTTAAAAATTAAAAAGGAAACGTGGAAGATATCACTGGCGATTGCAAGAACAGTATCTTATTGCACGTAAAGGTAATCTTTTGTTTAGTAATCTGAAAGTTCCTTAAAAGTCGAAGTTTCACTGATTATGAAATAGAAACATTAACTTTGTTTTTAATATTCCTTTTTATCTTCTTGTCATCAACTTCTAAGTGTATATGAAAATTCTTAATATTCTTATATATGTATATTTCAGACCGCAGCTGATTTGACATTTGTGGATTTAGACGCTTGTTTTAAGGTATTTAACGACCTTCACGCCCAATATCCCCCAGAAAGTAACCACATCTGGGAGATGCTGCAAAAAGGTTTGTACGAGTGTGACACTGAGTGGGACACCATTTCTTTGAATCAAAGAAATATTCATTGAATGAAATACTTCTTTTCAACGAGCTTTTCAGTGTGGCAGACTCCGAGAAACTCGTAAACATAAGCAGAAATAGAAGACATTCGAAAACGATTGATGTACTCATTTTTTTGAATGCTAATACTAATCATATTTGTTCCTCTTTAAAAATTAATTCTTTGTAGCTTAGTTAGAAAAATACTTTGAACTATTCAGGGCTCTGTACTAAGAAGAATACACGAGAAGAAAATTGACAAGAATGAGGAATGAAAATGTATCTACCCGCAGCCAAATCTTCTGCTAATCGCAGAAGTCTCGCTCTTCCACAAAGTCTTTCCTGCAGACCAACTTCAAACCTAGAGACGGGATGATCTGGAGGTGGAACTTCTTCTATTACCTCGGTGAAATCATTATTGTCGATACACATATTGTGTATTATACAGCAGAGAATAACGCATCGTGCCAGCAAATCCGCTCGACGCATCGGCAGCGTACAGAAGCGGCCTTTTAACATGCCTATTGCGCGTCCCACCATCATCCTACATTATGACATGGGGGTGCTAAAAAGGACCTCATTTGGCCCCAGTCGTTTATTATCCTGATAAGGCACAATGATGTTATTCTGATTAGTGCACGGAGAATCTTCAAGTAGAAAACGTCCATTTGGAAAGTATTGTGGTGTACATCTGTCTTGTAGCCCCGACGACGGAGAAAGAACACGCATATCATACAGAGAACTAGGCGTCCCAGTGAAGCAATTGATGATTTTAAGCGTGAAATCGCAGACAACCTGGACAAAAATGTAGGGCTTAACTTTGGCCTCTCATGATGTCAATCCAAAATGGTTCTGTTCAATACAAAGCGTATGAAAAAAGCTATCGAAACTGTAGCGCGAACTTTATTTTTGACAATTTTAAAGATGATATATGTTATTAAAAGGTATCTATTGTATCATGTAGTATTAAGAGACATTCAAAGTGACTGGGTAGATTTGTGTACTAAAAAATTAGATTTCTGTACAAAAAAAAAAGCAATTCACTTCCATTATCCTAATAACACGGAGAAAAATGGAATTCGAAAAATAGGAATTGAGTCGTGTATTTCGAGGTAATAGGATCCAGGACGAATTTCGCTAGAAGAGTACTGTGCGCCCAGCGCTCTATCCAGAAGGAGAGTGCTGTCTACACTGATAGCCTACAGTGGCTGCCTACAGTTTGGGAATCAGTCCCGACTCAGTCGGGAAAGATCGAAATATTCATCGTGGATCCCGATTCCTAAATTACCGTTCGCAGTCCTGAATTTCTGAACATGATCCAAGATGTTTGGGATTGACTTTTAAATTTCCGGTCCTCAAAACTTGTTCCTAAATCCGAATTTTTCTCCGTGAAACTGTCACACTGATATGACAGAAAAAGTCGTAAGACAAAATACAGGCAACAAATGTGCAGAAACATAGGATCTTGAATGTGGACAAAGTGAATGTGACAAGAAATGTAAAACTTTTTCGCTTTTCTAAGAAAACTAACATGTTTTGAAGAAAAAAGATTTCTTTTCTTGCAAATACTTTTTGATTGCCTAGACTTCTTGAGAATTCATAGAAAATGTTGTTGGATACATATATTTTTGATTGTCATTGCCAAACAAACAAAAATAAAAAATCTTCACACGTCGTGATTGAGAATGAGGGTGAGAAATACTGATCTGCAATTGTACAGTATGAACAAAATTCCTATTAACCTAATCTTGCGAGTGAGGTCCAAGCGGGGCTGTCATTTATATCCGGGTTCTGTCGAAAGTTCCTATGACGCCGTTTAGAGCATATCTTTCTCTCGAGATGTTTCAATTTGCCTGAGCCTCTTCTGAAGTTGGCCACATTATAAATTCGTGAATGTGTTTGTAGACCACATCTGAGATTCGCATTACACATTTCCAAGCTGAGCTCTTGTTGACGCCTGATTTTAACAAAATAGATCCGAGAAATGCAGGGAATTTAGAAACTAATTTAATCAATTTGGACCGTTTATCTTGCAGGATTGGGCTGCTTTCTGATTCTCAACCCATTGTTTTCACAATTTGACGCGGTCCAATTTTCTATGCAAATCCAGCCCTGAAAAAATGTATTGTTATTAGAAATATGCAACATTTTACGTTAAGGGGAAATGCTGTTTTAAATCAAAATATACAATGTAACAGAAAATTTTACAGTTAGGAGATTTATAAATACGTAGTCCCTGTTACGATAGAAAAACAAATATAATACCTTGTGGGTTGCAAAATTCACAAATTTCTTCAAGGTAATAACTAATTGCGAAAATACGCTAAAAGGACCAAATTTATTTGCATTGCTAAATAAAAGCATTGAGGAAGAAAAAAATTGTAGATCGTTAGGAGAATTATAAAAATGATTCCAATCATATGATCCAGTAAACTTCTTTATTGCTTCAAAGTTTTCATTCACATACAAAGACTAATAAAATGTTAGTAATGCAGTAATAATTATTTCGAAGTACTAAGTATGTAAAGTGTAAATAGCAAGTTTAAGGCAAGAAAAAAATTATTGGTTCGCATGAATGGTATAGCTTTTATTAGTTTCCTATTTGAAGAATTTTTTCTTACTCAATTCTGGAATAAATCAGAGAAAGTGAATTGAAACATACTAATTGACTTGACTGATATGAAGGATCAGAAATCCTGGATTGATATGGAAAAATGATATTGTTTTGTTTCTACTAAAACTAATAAATTTGAGTTACTAGTTACTCCAATATAAAGTTTTTCAATATAAAAGCGAGGAGGCCTTAAAGGAAATGATGAAGAGATTGAGAAGATACCTGGATAAGAACAGGTTAGAACTGAATGCGGAAAAGTCCAAGGTTATGGTTTTCAGAAAAGGAGGTGGAAGGGATAAGGTAGGGGAGTGGAAGTGGAAGGGAAAGGCGGTGCATGAGGTGAAAGAGTTTGTGTACCTGGGCTTCTTGTTGCGGAGGAATGGCGGAGTGGATGGTCACATAAAAGAGAGAGTGAGGAGGGCAAATGTGGTGATGAGACAGGTGTGGGGGTTGGGAAAGAAGTTATTCGCAGATGATTTTGGAAGGAAAATGAAATTGTTTGACTCACTAGTGATGAGTGTGCTATTGTATGGAGTAGAGATGTGGGGGTGGAAGGAAAGCGAAGAGGTAAATAGGACACAGGAGAGGTATGTAAAGTGGACACTGGGGCTGGCAAGGAACACGCCTAATTATATTGTCAGGAGGGAGACGGGGAGAACGAGTGTAGGGATTCTAGCGGGGAGTCGGGCGTGTAAATATGAGGAGAAATTTTTGGAAGAGGGGGAAAGTAAGCTGGTTAGGGAGTGTTGGTGGGAGAAGGAGAACAGGAGAGGGGGTGGGAAGATGGAGGTCGAAAGAGAAAGGTATTTTAGAACGAATGGACTGCAGATGGATGAAGTGAGAAGGATGCATGAGGAAGGAAGGTATATGAGTTGGTTAAGAAAAACAGCATGGAGAGAGAGAAGACAGCAAGGGAAGAGAGAATAAGAGAGACAAGATTTAATGGGAACTATGTGTGGATTATGCCAAGGGCGAGAGCGCAATATTTGGGTGAGAAAGGAGAGAAAGGAAGTCAGGAGCTTATAGCGGGGATGAGATGTGGGTGCATGGAGGGTTTCAATAGGTTCTGGCTCGCTAGGGAAAAGAGGATGTGTGAACTATGTGGGAAGGGGGAGGCAAGAGTGGAGCACTGGTTGGAGGAGTGCGTAGAGGTGGAAAGGAGTGGGATAAGCATGGAGGTATTGATGCATGAAAGGGGGGACACAAGGGTAATAGCATGGGTGAAGGGAGTCTTGGGTAAGATGGAGAAGAAGAGAAGGAGGGAGGAAGAGGAATGGAGAAGGAAATATTGTAAATAGAGGAGGAAGTAAATATAAGTAATTGTAAATATTGCAAATAGTAGATAAGTATTAGGGATTAGCCGCGGAGGCAGAGTTTGGTAATGCGAGGCAAAGCAAGAAAGTAGGGACATTGCGTGAGAGGCGAGGCGAAGCGAGGAAGGCAATGCGATAAGAGCGAGCGGCGTTAGAGATAAGGTGTGGAAGGATGTTAGTTTTAAGGGTTAGTTTAAAGAAAATTCTGTAAAAAAAATGGAAGTGTAAGCAAGTTCGAAATGTGAATCTGCACATTTTATAAAAACAAAACTGCTTTTTATGAGGAAATATCCAATGACTGTATGAAGTATAATAATTTAATAATTTCAATACAAATCATCAGCCATAAAAAAACAATTCCGATGCAAAAAAATCGGCCATGTACAACTACATGAATTCGTGAACTGGGAGTTGGCTTTTAATGAAATAAACTATTTTACACGGACTTTTCCTTAAAATTTGATGTCAATTGATTTGACAGATTAGGATGTAGAGAAGATCATAGGTGAAAAAACCGATTTTTATCACATAAAATATGATTACCTAAGTAAAGTTTTTAATTAATGAGGATATCGTATTTTTCTACAATTAAACAATTCAAAATAT
Organism: Andricus curvator; assembly: GCA_932195095.1. Lineage (NCBI taxonomy): Eukaryota > Metazoa > Arthropoda > Insecta > Hymenoptera > Cynipidae > Andricus > Andricus curvator. The sequence goes on from CAKNYM010016537.1 coordinate 10,535, forward strand.
AACCGTTTCACCTAGATAATTTACATGTATATGTAGTAAAGTTTCAATCACGGCAGGGTTTATTAATCGATTTAATCAATTAATTACACTACCGTCGAAAATTGACGATACGATCAGCGAAAGTACTATTAAAAATCACTGCTGACTTTGAAACATGATTACTCGTTCAAAAATGGAGCGAGAAACTTTCCTGAAAAACAATTGAAAAGCTTATTAAGTATACTATGTGAGAAGTTTAACAAAAAAATTCAAGAATTTTTCGAATTTTGTACCATTTAGTCTTTGAAGTCTTATCTTAATTTTAAGCCAATAAAACTTCAAAAAGATTTAGGGGTTCCCAAGATATCACAATAAATATCCAAGCGTGCCTGCGTGGACTCATAAATTTTTCTCGTGCGAAAACCAAGTTCCCTGCATCTTTTTTCCTATGGATAAAAATTTGTAGCTTTTTTAGTTTACAAATTAAAGCTGAAAAACTGACTTTTAAAAATAATCATCGCTCGCTTTGCTGTTCGTTATCGACTCAAAGTATTCATAAAAGAAGGCTTTTCCTTTTGGTGTAAGATACTTTAATAAGCTTTTTACATCTTTCAATTTGGCTTCCGTTATTCCAACGGACGCAGGGGGATTCCTTTCTATTTCCGCGAGTTTTACTTTCGGTTCAATTTCAAATTGAGAAGGATTTGTTTCTCTGTTATTGTCGAAAACTTTAATGTTTCCGTTGGGTAAATAAATGATCATGTAAGCTTGGCTTATTTCCATTCCCTTAGGGTGTGGTACAGTGTTCTTAAATGACTTTTCATAATCGTGCAAAAGATTACGAGCACACTCTACGATTGTGAACGGAGGATCTCGAGAATTTCTTATTAATTTAATGTACTCATCTGCTGTTTCGATGAGTTCTAACTTTTTCTTTTTCTGTGAGTACAATCCAAAAATCCCGTCGCAGTGACAGTATGAATGATCCCGAACAGGAAACACATGCCAGATCTCAATATCCAATTTTATGGAAAGTGTGAGAAGATATGCAAATACTGTGTAATTTCTGTTTAGTCCACCAGCTTCATCAGAAAAAAGAATAATCTTTTTGTGATGAATCTTGTCGAATTCTTGTTGCACTGCATGATTGAGAAAACTGCACACAGTAATTGCCCCGTTTTTGGCAATTCCCTCTAAAAAAGGATACATGTAGCTCTGTTTTGAATAATAAAAGTGAACGTTAAACAGATCAAGCAACAACAATCTCTCGCAGAATTGATCATTGACCGGAATTTCGGGTAACGCAAGATTCTGAGCATAGTCAAATTCGCAGCAGAGTACACTTTCCTGAGACATCAGCCTATTTTTTAAAATTGCATGCTCTCTTACTTCTTGTTTATGAGGCGCGATATCTAGAGATTCCACATTTTGCAAATCACTTTCGTATCATCTATTACATACGTTAGTACGAGGTAAAATAAAACTGAAATTCACATTACGATTGAAGTATTTTGCGTAAGTGGATTCATCTAATAAGTTTTTCATATCGAAATTACTTACGCAGTAATCACAAAATTCGTTATACAATTTCGTTAAATTTAGTTCCGGATTAGTAAAATAGTTTAGGTCAGTCGATTCTCGCGAATAATGTGATTTTTGAGATGGCATGGATAAACAATGTTCCTTAATTGTTTCATTTCGTCTGTTAATTTTACTTCATGTTTCTCACGTCTCCCCCTGTCATCGTCTAAACTTTCACCATTTATTATTTTATGCTGTATTACTCTCAATCTTTTCTGTGACAAATTCAAAACATTCATCATAAATTTCTTACATACAAGGATTACATTTTCAGCAGTAGAAAATAAAAACTTCCAGGTTTCTAATCTTGAAACTTTATGAGCATTAACTTCTTTAGGATCGTTGCACTTCATCAACGTACTGAGAAAGATGGATTGCTTGTGATAATCGCCCAATTCCCAAAATTTGGAATGACATTTTTCTTGTGCATTTACTGAAATAGTTTCGTAACATTTCCTTTTGCAACAAGATTGCAATGGAGTAAAAAGTTTCTTTGGCACCTGTACCTTTTCGGGAATCTTCGATTTTGAAATGTATTCTTCTCCCTAAAAATAAATGTGAAACTAACATTCTATATCTAATTTTTGTTAATTATTGATTTTGCATTTTTTTAAATTTTCGATCGATACCCCAAAGCGCATTCTCTGAAAATTTTATTTAAAAATTCCAAAAAATGATGAACGGAGCGCGAGTTGAAGTGAAAAATGGATTAAAATTGATTTTTTTTAAGTCAGTTTTTCGGGTGTAATTTGTAAACTAAAAAAGCTACAGCTTTTTATCTAGAGGAAAAAAGATGCGCAATAATATTTCACATCCAGACATATCTTTCAAAAATCAAAATTCGAAAATTTTGTTGAAAGCCTCCAGGGGACTTTGTTTTTGCACGAGAAAATGTTATGTGCCCTTATTGCATCCGGGCACTCAATTTGAAAAAGCTTATGTGTACTAAATATGAATATTTATAAATTTATAAAGTAATACCGGGTAAGTTACATGTACGCATCAATGAAAGTTATGACGTACATAAACACTGTAATCTGCTACGACTAGGAAAAAGCCTTGCTCGTAGTAATTCATTGATTACAAGGTCGGTGAAAGATATCTACATCGTTAGAATTGTCGTTAATTTAATTAAATGCACTGCAGTTTTCCGACACTGTGGTGTGAGTGGCGTATTCTGTGTTTTAATTAGGTATTTCAAACGATTGAACATCTCTCAACCTTCTCGGTGGTGCGGAGAATGGTATTGTTTGCAATATCGCATGACAGTCAATCTGGCCATTCAGTACTTTGTGTACAAATATTAGACCTGCAAGAGTTCTTCTATTGTTTAAGGGTTCGCGTTTGAGTATTTCATCTACGATATTAAGGTTACCAGTTTCTCTAGGGATCTTTAACTTAGACGCAATCGACGCACTAAAAACATAAAAAGCGTTTTCAAGGTTTTTTACTTGGCGGAAGTCTTTAGAGGTTCGTGCTATAAGTCCAAGTATTTTCGAAGCTTTAAGGACCATGCTGCTGAATTGTTCTGTAAAAGTAAGATCGCCGCTAAATATTATGCCTAATTTACGTATGCTTGCAGTGATCTGGAAAGGAGATCCACTTATGTGATACTGATGCTCTATAATTGTAGGTTTGCGCGAGAATGAGATAGTATGGCACTCATCGACATTAAAAGACATTCCATTTGACACCATTGAATGATGCTATCTGAATCCCTTTGTAGGAGTTGAGCATCTTCAGTTGATCTTAACATAGACAATAATTTCAGGTCGTCAGCAAAACGCAAGAGTTTCCCGAAGGTTATCACTCGAGTGATGTCTTCGATAAATATGATGAACAGTATCGGCCCCAGGTGTGAGCCTCCCCCAGGTGCCTCGAAGGCTTTAGCTAGGTCTGTATAAATAGCATCTACCTGGTTACCTGAGTCCATACAGTTTGTGATATACTGTCTGCAAACTGTGAGATTAGTCACCGTGACGTTAGTTACCGTTCAGCATCGGTTATGCCAGGATGCAACCAAGTTTTTGTAAATACAATGACATCCAACCGAGTAGATGAGACCGAGATGGCGTTTCTAGTTCCCGCAGTTTCGTTCTTAGTCCTCTCACATTTTAGTAGAAAAAAACGGATAGTGTTATCATCTTGTGCTTCATTTCGAAGATCTTGGAGTTTTTATTTCAGCTGTACTGAACTGTGCTCTCTGCATCATAGTCTGGTCAGCATGGTACATCGGGATTATGTGGGGCTCTGATTCCGAATATATGGCAGACAAAAAACTTGGAACATCTACAGATATTCGTGAAAAGTAGTACAATCTTTGTAACTTGCACGTGGACGTCCAAGAGACTATGCTGAAGAAGTTTGTAGTCCTAAATTACAAGATTCAAGTTGAGTCAGATTTTTGAATTTACCATCCAATTTCTCATGCATAAAATCTGTATATTCATTCTAAAACCTTTCACGCATTCGGTGAACATCAACCCAAAACTTTTTGTAAGGTACGATAAAATATGTAGTAGTATAATCGAACATTTTTTCTATCCTATTTATTATTACATCTATTTGTGATTTATTTTTATTTGTACCGTTATTAGCTATTCGTAATCAGCGACCCGAAAATTCGACGTATGCAAACTTTTATTAATTTCACTTATTTTTAGTAACATTCATAATTATACGCTTTTTCATTATTTGAATATCCGTATTGGATCGGCTATTCTGAATTTTGAAAATCTGACTTCAGATTCGTCATCAGCATATCATAGACATAAAATAAAACGATTACGCGTTCTCAAAGTACGACTTCGAACGCAGAAAATTGCCATAGAACCATGTACTTTCTTCTTCTAAAATTGACGAAATTGATGTTCTGATGAACACAATTCAAGTTTCTAACCAAGTAATGCGCCTTAAGCAAAAATTGCGAAAGAACCTTCTGGAAAGCAAAGGAATGGGGAAATTTGTAAGCAACTCGAAACGGTGGGCGATGGGTAGAAGCTTTCGAGGCAGCGACGTACAAATTTGGATATACTCGAAACAAGAAGTAGGGAGTGGGTGTTTGGAGTGAAATTGGTCCAGGAGGAAGATCTGAACTCGGAATGTCATCCGCAAGAAGTAATTTGGGTGGCCTTGAAAAGGGCCGGTTGTTTTGAGGCCCTAAAAAGGACCGTGGGTAAATTAGAGAAGGTTGTGAGAAACTCCTCAGTGTTTGGGGTCTCTCTTGCTCCTTATCTTCTTCCTTCTGGCATCAAATTTTCGGAAAAGGGTCTCGACTTCTTTCTTGATGCTCACGACCACATACCGGACGATCGGTCCCTGACGTTGTGGGCTGGATGAGCTTTGGTCTCGATGATACCGCAGATAAGCCTCCTCGGCAAGAGAATTACCGGAAGCAGAGAAGAGGGCACTGGGTACTCGTTGTGTCTCAGCTGTAGCACTGGTGAAACATTTCTCCATCTTTTTTTTTCACCATGGGCCTTATGGTCGAGTCAGCCGTCAGGGACAGGATGAGCTTCGATCTTGACGATGACGATAGAATTGCCGGACTCAGAGAAGAGGGCACGAGGCACTATGCTAGGAATATGCTACTACTGGGTAGGGCTGTTTTGAGAAGGAGAATTATATCCAGGAAATTCGGACTCATGTTCCTCCTGATTCGGGGAAACGGCGTTGGGTAACATGGGAGGCCGAGTTGGCGATGTGTTGCACGAATCAGCAACGCGGTTACTCGGGATATCGCGTGAGGCGCCTGTCAAGAGATAGCTTGCGTCTTCACCAAAGGAGACTATCTCGGGCTCTATAGATTCAGCTGAAGAGGTCGTGATATCGCAAAGCTCCTTCGCAAGATCGGGGCCTGATGTAGAGACTCTGGATGACACAGCAGCTTGAACGTTAATTTCTGGGAGGCGGTGCGCTTGGAGGACTTCGCGGAGGTCACTGGTTGGGATAAGATTACAATTAAGGCGATTAACATGAAATTCCTGCACGTGATATCCGGCTAAACACTTGTGGACAAAGTGAGTAATGAGATAATCCTCAAAGAATGTGGTGTAGAGGAGACACTAGTTAATGATACCTTAATTCGAAGAGACATAAGAAGCCATAGAAACATAAAAGCTTGCATGGAAAAATGCATGGACGTGAAGGAAGCTAGAGAGGTATGCCAGGACAGAAAAGTGTGGCGACAAATAGTTTATAAAAAGGGTGGAGAGCTTCACATGATGGCTTTGTGAGGCTCTTCACTTGGGGTGATCGCTCGACAGATTGATCAACAACCTGGGTCGAAGCAGTGTTGCGGAACGAACGTGTTATTTAAATAAATAACACAAGAATTCTAAATCAATCTAAAAATCTATCCTCCCCCACATTACTTCCTTCCTCACACACATTTTTCATGATTACTCTATTATTTTTTCCCTATTTGGCATTCATCCTTATTTGCAGCTGCCATGAAAATGTATTATTTCAATAAACGTATATTATGATCATCATTTTCATCATCACCACATCATCATTCATCACCAACAGCCATACCACGCTGAAAAAACCAGTTCTCGTCAGATCACTGAAGTTAAGCAGCGTTGGGCGCGGTTAGCACTTGGATGGGTGACCATTCGAGAAAACTGAGTGCTGTTGGCACATCGTGGGTGTGGTGAGCCTACACTTGTAGTTATTTACTACAAGTTATCAGCCTAGAAACACTACCCGAATCGGGTAGTGTCACGCCTACCCCGAAAGGGAAATGGCTTAATGGTATACATTTTATTGTATTTACCTTGTGTGGATTGTCCAAAAATTTAATTTTTTATTTTTTTTACGATTAAAACAAAAACGACGCATCCTATCAAAAAATGATTATTAACAAATTTCTAGCTCTTTTTTGGGTGCAAATCTTTTGTCTCTTTATTTTTTCCGTAGCTTGTGTCGTTTGTACCAAGAAAACACTTTTAGACCTTTACAGTTTTTTTACGTATAAAACAAAAACTACACGTCCTATCAAAAAGTAACTAATAATAAGTTTCTAGATCTTTTTCGGGTGCACAATTTTAGTTCGTTCATATTTTTTCGTATCTTCAATAGTATGACTTATGTCATATCGTGCATTTTAGGGCTTACAATTTTCTTTTTTTTTTAAATAAAAAAAAATAATGATCTCAAAAATCTTGAAAATGCTCTACCTTTTCGATTTTTGATCCAAAATAGCTGGCTAACGAAGTTGTCCTTCCTTTTTATGCCTTAAAAAATGTACCAAAGCCTAGTCCAATCTGATTAGTCTTTCGCAAGTTATCGTGACTACAGTATACAGACAGACATACATATAGACATACAGACAGACACCTTCGTAAATATAGTTTTTTATGACTCAGGTGGTCTCAAAGCGTGGAGATTTGATGAAAACCGACAAAGTCAAATTTTACATCAAACTAATACCTTCTCATTAGGATGAGAATGTGATAAAGGTATGGGGACGGCGATTTGTCAAGCTCAGCTTAGAGGGCAGCACCGTGAGAGGAGATATACCTTGTACACAAGAACAAGGCATTATCTACGGTTTCCTTAGTTTTTGTTATTTGGAAGCCGATTTGCTCCTTTATTTGTACACCCAAATACCATATGCACACCTGGCATTTCGAAAATAGTGCTTGAAGCAATCACCTCAACGCTGCGTTATGAAGGACTGATATAATCAGATATAATTCGAATAGCAGACGTTACCACCGTTGGAACCGTTGTCTTGTGTATCTCCACGCGCACTAGCGACCCTAGCGGCCGCAACTACCAGTCGCCGTCCCCATATTGTTATGCCTAGAATGATCCTTTGGAGTGACCCTCGCTCTGGGTTTACTTTTTCTCGAATAATTAGTTTCACGAGGTAATATTTATGCTTCTTGACACAGTTACAAGCACCCCGCTACCATACGACCCTGTGGGTCTAGGACCAGGAGTGGGGAAAGTACCACTTCCTGGTTCTAATACCCAAATCCTCGTCCTGGAGAGTCAGTCTCTCGTTCGTGCTATCTGCCTCGTGATCCAGAGTGCCCAACCATGCCAATTCTCTAAACGACGCAAACGAGACCATTCAGGATTCTTCTGGGATCACCCTGACGTCATCCGACTCGATACCCTTATCAACCTGTTCTCGGGGAAGACCGACGAGATTTTACATCGCTTGTGGGCCAATAGGTCCCACGAACACTGTAAGTTGGTGCAAAAAACTAACTTTTACTATCAAATGTTCACCCATTATTGACTTCACCCATTCTCTCGACGCTCCAAATCCTTCCCTCATTTAATTTGCGTGATCCCTCACATCGTAAATAATTTGATGTTAATTCTTTTTTGTCTACTAGTCTAATATAAATATTTTTTAAAGAATGATTTTATTCCTAGTGTTTCTTCTGTGTGCAAAGAGTGGGTGACGGGAGATCGGAGATTCAATTGTCGATGCACTTGTAAGATAACTGAATTTATTATTAGGAACTGTAATACAATGTTTGAGTTATACTGTTGATTTACACTCATGAAGTAATAAAGCACGTTCGCTCTGGTCGGAGCATGAAGAGTAACTGGGAAAGTTGACGCGCGGCAGGCGGTAAGAGAAAACATGACGACTCTCATGTGGCGCCCTCCACTGGAGACGAGCTGAAGCTAAGCACCTAGGTTGTAAAAAAATTACTCTAGCTTCACTGAGATCTGAAACCCTTCTCTTTGTAGATTAGTGGGTAAGAGTGTCAGACCGACAATCTGAAGATCTGGGTTTGGATCCCAGCGGAGCTAGAGAGTCATTTTTTTACAACTTAGAAATAAAATCAATATTCAAAAAATGTTGATCTTAGACTAGTAGACAAGAAAGAATTATTATCAAATTATTTTCACATGCAGTGTCGATTCACTTCTGCATTGGATGCGATCTCTTGTCGATTAGGATCCGTCTTTAGGCGCATACGGGTTTTATATTCGAGTGAGGTAACGATTTGTTGCTGAAAACTATATGCTGCGAAAGGCGTATCGAGTCAGATTAGCCGACCACTTGCAACGAAGCGAAGTAACACTGTTTTGACAGAGCAGGTCCTTCCAACAAGCCCTTAATGCGTTAAGAGTTTCTCCACTAAACTAGAGCAAGGAAATACTTAAAAAAGATTTCTAAACCTTCAACAACTAGGTACTTTGAATCTGTGGTTATTGTACAGAGAAATTGGGATGGTCACGCGAAGTGGTTTACTATACACGAATAATAAGAAATAGATGTGTGTATTCATCGGCTGCATTGAAGCGTAATCGTTTCAATAATACGTATGGTCTGCTGACTATAAATGCCGCGTTACAGTACAAAAAACAGAAGGATTGCGTAAATCTGTACACGAAATATTCATTTCTTTTCACAAGCCTTTTCAAGGCAGTTTCTTCAGATATACAGCGTCATGCAGCCACCTACTCTGCTAAGCGACTAGGAGTTGATTGAGACCGAACTAGGAAAACGGAGGGTTGGACGAAAAATTCGGAAACATTCGCAACATTTACGACAGGCAAATTGCTAAGGCTAACCAAGAATTTTCAAACGAAATTTTAACTGGTTAGATGTCAGGATTTTGATCATCCCAACTCGCTTCATCAAATAAAATCATCTCGAAACATATAATAAAAATATAATAATAATCGTTCAACCTTTTTAAAATTTGTATTTATTTGGCGTAATAAGCTTAAAACATCAAAAAACGTAGTTGCTTACTAGTTATTAAGGCAATAATACTTCAGAATAATGCAGTTCGAGTGAGCGCAGATGTATAGGCATGATTTTATACTTATTTAATTATTATTTCTTTATAATTAACATCGTCAGTCCTGCACTACGCGAGTGTGCCAATTTTTTTTTTCTAAATAGGAATTACTTGTTGAATATTGATCCGACTTTGGATCAGAAAACAATATTAAATTTTATTTTCGCATAATTACTTTAATTGCTCACCAGTTCTACTCGAAAATACATTTGGATTGGACGACGGGTACCTACTGGTGTATCACACATTTCTTGTGGGGTCAATGGATCAACCGTGCCGCTTTCCATGTTGATTTTCGCCCGTCTTATTTCGCGATAATAACGTGCATAAATTCCAGCAAGAATATTAGAACTCTTCAAAATTGCAAATACATCGCCATGGAATGTTGATATCACAATTTGTTCTTGAGTTGGCATAGGCGCATACGCAGTCCGTCCCATTTTCAATTGAATCGGTTTATCGACAGGAAAAGTGTATCTTCGAAGTTTAAATATCAAGTGCGGATTCGCAAGGGATATAAGTCGAATAAATCTTAGTTGTTCAAGTCCACATCCCAAACCGTCAGGAGAAGGAAGCCTAGTAGGAGCAACCGTGGAGCTTGCAGGCAGAGGGCGGTTTGCAGACGGAGACCTGGACCTAGAACGACGAGGCTCGTCAGGAGAACGCTGCCTGCCAGAAGAAGAAGAAGACCCGTTACGGGGAACACCTCGAATAGGGTCCCCATTAGGTAAGCACTCAAACTGCGAACTTAATTCTAAAAACAAATGGTAATGGGGATAAATCGATTAGCTTATGCTTAGGAAATGGCTTGTTTATTACAAACAATTGAAGCAATAACAATTAGGAAAGGAAGTAGTAGTCTTGAGTCAGTCGAAATTAAGAATACTGATGGTGCAGTAGTATGGGATAAGAAGAAAGAGAAAGACACTTTGAGTGCGTTCTTGATGAAATTTTATGGAGGTGAAGGTTTGAAGCATAACGTCTGTGACATGGATGAGGGTACGTTAAACAATTCCATTGTAAGTGATGAAATAGGACATTAAGTTTGTCATTGAGAACTTGAAGAATGGTAAGGCTGCTGATGTGGATGGTATTACCGCTTCAATGGTTAAGATGGATGAGGAAGATATGTTTCAGCGGCTGAGCAAAATCTAAGAAGAAAGGACTAAGCACCATTTAGCTTTACCTAATTGAATTATTTAACTGCTGAGGGTTTCGATTTGGTAATTTAATTTCACCTTTTTTTTAATTTCAAATCCTTCAAGCATTCAAAACTCGATTTTTTAAATTTTAAGCAGAAGGTAAACGATTAAATATTAGCAGAATCGAAAATAAAAATATTTATATTAAAGGTACTCAAATTCAAAGATATGATGTATATTATTATTTTATATTTACCAATAGAATTAAGGAAAACTGCTAACGTGAAACACAGGGCACGCATAAGTGTCCTCATTTTTCTATAAAGAGGTAACTGTATACCTGGATATCCAAGACGTAATAAGCAGAGAACTTACGTAAACGAGTTACACATTTTTTCGTCACGTAATAATACTGGTACGACAGAGAAAAAATTAGATTATGATTACAGGTAATTTGAAAGCTGAACAATGTCAGAATCACACTTTATTTAATAGCCTTTATCTCAAACTCATTCGTCATAATATAAAATTTAATAAATAGAAAAAATAGCGCGCTTTTTACACGTTTCTTATTTTGATTGCCTAATTATCAAATTAAAATATATGCTTTGATTTTAAGTATTATAAAGTATAATTACTAACGATCATCTAAAATGAATATTCAAATAGCTACAATGTAATGCAAATCAACAAAATCACAGACATTTTTAACTTAAATTTTCAAAATTAAAAACTCTTTAATTTAAAAAATTTACCATTTCAAGTTCTGGAATTTTAAAGATGCTTTAGAGATAATTTGAGTTTTAAAGATGCATGCATAAAAATTCTTAAATTTTAATTACTTTGGAGATCAAAAGTAAAGATTTTTCAATTCTGAATCGTCCAAAATCATGAAATTTCAAATCTCACCGGGTTTTCATATAAAAACGGCCCCCAATCCAAATAAGATTTCGTATCAACTATTCGAAGGCACTTGGTTTAAGATTGTTTTTCGCAAATCTTCAGCGCGATATCCGCCATATTGGATGAGTAATCGTGGATTTTGTGAATTTCGTTTTTCGCAATTTTTAGCTAAACTAATCATCGGAAAAATCTGAAAAAGCTCGCAATACTTCTTGATATCAGGAGACGTCTCCGTGAATTTCTCGCATATGTCCCCATTTTCTTAAATTTTTAAAAAATGTAGACGATACCTAAAAAGAACGATAACGTGGTTTCGATAGTGTTCGTCGTTAAGGTGTCTTTGTCGGTTTTTTCGTACAGACATTATTTCATTGCTTATAAATGGCACATTTTCTAAACTATTATGATTTATAAACAATGTGGACAGTTTAATGTTATCTTTCATAGAAAGTGAAAAAGTACATTGGAATAAAATTACTCGATATCATAATAAAAAACGCTGACAGTACAGAAATCTTCGCTTCTTAAAATTGTTTCTTACATATTGCTCAAAGTGAGATAACATATACGCAAACAATTTCTTTATCATTTCAAGAAATAAATCCAATTCTTTATAGATAAAGGTATTACACATAATCTTATCACGCAAACGCGCAAAAAAGGACAAGTCAAATGTAAATATTCTTACTAATCTTGCTTTTACTTAAATATTTGTATATATTGAGTAAAAACAGAAGTAAAATATCAATTTTTAGTCTTCATCACAATCTTCATTTATCACAACTTCTTTATTTTCAGTAATGAATAATCTACGGTAAAACTATTTCGATAAGCTATTAAATATACGCGAAGCCCCCGTTGAAGGTAATCTCGGTGAAATGCACACTCACGATCTACTAATTGATGATCATACTGATGTAGAAATAGAAATGGCCATGAAGAAGTTGAAAAATAACAAAGCCGCGGGCATCGGCGACCTACCGTCAGAACTGATAAAAAATGGAGGCCCTTGCCTCACAAGGCAAATTTGTAAATTAATACGCACAGTCTGGAAAACAGAACGCATGCTGAGGAATGGAATACCTCTATTATTATTCCCATCTTTAAAAAAGGCGATAAAACAAACTGTAACAATTATCGGGGAATTTCACTTGTGCCTTCATGTTATAAGATCCTGTCCAATGTCATCTTAAGTAGACTAACCCCTTTTGCCGAGGAAATCATTGGGGATTACCAGTGTGGATTCCGCCGAAACCGATCTACAAACGATCAAATGTTTACAATTAGATAACTGTTAGAAAAGAAATGGGAATTTAATGAAGTAGTACATCAGCTGTTTATGGATTTCAAAAAAGCTTACGACTCTATTATACGCGCACGAATGTACTGGATCCTAGAGTTCTTGGGTGTACCAAGAAAATTAGTTAGACTTATCGAAATTTGCTTAAGCGGCAGTAGGGGTAGAATACGTGTAAACGGAAGTTTATCTTAAGAGTTTTCGATCCGTGATGGCCTGAAACAGGGCGATGCACTTTCGTGCGCTCTTTTCAACTTAGTTTTAGAATACGTGGTCAGACAAGTACAAGCGAATCCGACCGGTGCTACCCTCAGTGGAATAATACAAATTCTTGGGTATGCGGATGATCTCGACTTACTAGGGGATGATAAAGAAACCGTAGTTAAAAATGCAGAAATCTTGATCACAAAAGCCAAAGATATTGGTTTGGAAGTTAGCGAATCGAAGACAAAATATATGACCGTCGCCAGATCCGAACAAAGTAATGTAGGCGGGGATCTAATGTCCGGAAATATGAAATTCGAAAGGGTTAACGAGTTTAAATACCTCGGGTTTATTGTAACTAGCGAAAATAACATTAAAACGGAAATCAACGCGCGGCTGCACGCTGACAATGGGTGCTATTATGCAGCAAACACGCTACTAAAATCGCGATTGCTATCTAGAAACATCAAAGTAAGAATTTACAAAACGATAATAATGCCGGTCGTCATGTACGGGTGTGAAACGTGGGCGTTGACGAAGGGAGTGGAGAATAGGTTTAGAGTTTTCGAAAATAAAGTACTTAGAAAAATCTATGGTCCAAAGAGGGACGAAGAGACTGGTGAATGGAGAAAACTGCATAATGATGAGCTGCATGCTCTCTACGGGTCAGCAAATATTAATAGAGTTATGAAAGCGTGTAAATTAAGGTGGGCGGGGCATAAAGCAAGAATGGGCAATGAAAGAACAGTGGCGCAAGCTTTAAGAGGGAAACCGACTGGTAAGAGACCTCTAGGCAGACCGAGAAACAGATGGGAGAAAAATGTAAGGGATGATCTAAAAGAACTAGGGTATGATTACTTAAACTGGATGGAGAATGCACAGGACAGAGATGCGTCGCGGTTTCGGGTAGATGAGGCAATGAACTTTCGAGTTCGAATTGCTAATCGATAATAATAATAATAATAATGAATAATCTACTTAGAATCGCTGCTGTTATGACAATTTTCGAAAGGTATTGGGCATGGGATAAATAATATGTAACAGCGGCAAAATGAGAACAACAACCTACAGTGCGGTTGCCATTAGGGCATTCACAAAAGTGTTTTTTGATTCCCGAATATCCAATCGAATTCGGTTTGCAATTGAGAAAACTTTTATAATGTTTGGAGTTCATTTGACATAAATAATACCAATATTTTCTTCAATACCCATTAGCACAGCTAAATAGAATACCGCTTGACTTAATTGATAGGAACCCGCAACAAAATGTTCAAATTATTCTCGGTCATCTCGGGGGGAAGTCCATTATATCGGACGAACTCAAGTTTTGAAATTGAACTTACGTCTGCTTAAATGTTCTTTTCCTACTTTCTGCATTAATAAATTTTCTTCGTGATGTTTCAATTGCATTTGTGCTCAAATTTCTTCATCAAGTCCTTTGTCGCAGGTAAAACGCTTAGGAATTAGTAAATTTCCCAACATAGAGCCATGAATTTTCCTAACTCAAAATGACAAAGGTTGTCAAAAGGAAGAGCAATTTTTCTTCAATTTCAGTTGGGCACTAACAAAAAAAGGCCCAAAGAAAAATGTATTCAGTGGAAAAACAATTGTTAGGAAAATAAGAGAAAATTATGTATGGCAAATATTGCACTTAATTTGCACAGAATGGCGTCTCATTTGTAGAATCATTGTTTAATTAAATCTCAGTTCTTCTTAAGAGAAGGGGAAATCTCTAGTAATCCGCTCGCTATCACGCTCGTTATTGTGGCTTTTACTTAACCAAATTGATTTCCAAAATCAGAATGTCCAATGCGTAAGGAAAAATTATTAGGAAGAAAAACGGCCTAATCAATCGTGATTAACCTATAGAAAAAAAGGGAGTGGTGATCTAAAAAGAAAGATAATCTACGCAAATCTGTTTTCGCTTCCGTGAACCCGCATTTTCCCCTATGAAACATAAGATTTTAAAATAATGATGCAATTATGAAAAATTTTCAATTGAAAGCCATCTTGGACCCTGAACGTGAAGACAATTATATCTCTGAAAAATTTTTGGTGGAGAATTATTTCAAAATTCAGTGGCTAAGAGTAGAAAAAGTGAAGTCTCTTTTTATATTGTCGTGGCTAATAAATTAATTTGTTTCAGGTTTATCATCCTCTGAAGATTCGTATCGACGTGCATACTCGGAACCAATTTCTTGAATAGGACACAGTAAATTTTCGAACAATCCATTTTCTCACGAAATAAATTCATGAGAGGAAATTTTGATACAAATAAATCCAGCGAGTAAAAGCAGTACAATTAATAATGAGAGTTCTCTTTATAGATTCAGGTGTCAAGAAAATTAAATTAATGCTCGCACGTTAAAGAATAACGTTACAAGCTCAACAATCTAATCCGATTTCTAACCATCAAGAGGAAATTCCTTCCAAAGAGATTGTGAGTGGAAAATTTCTTTGATTCAAGAACACGTGATCTGAATTTTGAAAAGTGAGATTTTGAACCGGAACTCGTTTATCCGGACCTCATGTTACTTGATAAAAATAACTGAGAGAACGCTAGCTAATCTTGAATGAAAGAAAAGTCTAATTTTCGTCATTACAATTGTAGAATTCCATGAGTAGAACTCCTAGAATGAATTCTCAAATTCAATTGATTGGAAAATTCAGAGACATTGTGAGTGGATCAATTAAAAAGATAATTTATTCACTGCCAGGTTCAAAAGAAACTTCAAGACTTGTGAATCCTTTAGCTAAAGTTAGGAAAATAATATCTAGGTTTTGATTCAAGACATTGCACCTGGTCTACCAGAACTACCGACAGATTAAGCTTCAGTACTTAAAATCAGGGAAAAGCCTGCGAAGTTACAAAACAGTCAAAAGGCGCCAGAAATTGAAAGTCTACAGAAAATGACGATTCAGGCTATAGTTTTCACATAAATTTCAAGAATTCGAAATTAAACAATTGTCTCTCGCTTTTGGAAATCTTATTTAAATCTTAATGAAGAATAGAATCTTGGCTTGCTAAAACCAAAATGAATCTCGTTGCCATAGATGCTCGCTTTGATTTTGGATCAGTGGAGAATTTTATTTCAGAAGAATTTATAATCAAGAATTATTTTACATTCTGGAATTTGATAATCGAAAACGATAAAAAATTAAATGGAATTGTTCAAGTAGACCTGAGATTGTCTAAGGTTTCTTTTTTTTTTGTAAAATTTGAGAATAGAGTCTTTCGTAGTGTTTTCTACGTGCATGGTTTTTTAAGCGCTCTTTTGGCGGTTTAATAGCGCTAAGCAATAGCTTGAAGGTATTATCTTGTTCTTTCTTCTTGAAGTTCAAAAATAAAAAAATTATGCAACTCTTTATGTATCAAAATCAGAATTTTTGGGGACGCGCCGATCCTTAGACAAAGATTTTCTCGAAGATGGATGCTTCTTTCTGGATGTTCATTTCACGGTTCGATAAAGCCTAACAGTACCTCGAACCAATTTCGCATTTTTTTGTCCAAAATTAATTGCGTGAAATTTAGACAGTTTTTTGTTTCTCCTGTAAAATTTTGGTTTCGGTACATACGCCCGTATGCAGTGTGGCCCTTCAGTTATTTGGTATTTTCTGGATTTCACTTTCTTTCACTTTGAATAAAAATTGTAATTTAGATATAACTTCTATACATTTTGTTCCTAAAAGGATTCACTACAATTTTCTATTACTGGGAGTAATAATTCGCTAGAATATTTTTAATGACACTTTCACAAACAGCCTTGTGAACAATCTTTTTAAGGACAAAATAAGTAGTGAATGTTGGAGATTTAATCAAAATTAAAACTGCTATCTGATGCGAATGAGGAAACACGAAATGCCAAAAAATTGATTTGAAATAAACAGTTATATATTCAACTATTAAAAAAAATTAGATTCTTTTTTTAATTTTCTTATCTTTAACAAGTCGGCTATCTTCCTCAATTTTATAAATCATTTTTTTTTAATTTTAAATACACAAGCATTGCTGAATTTTCAGAGTCTGCACTGGCCTGAATGAGCAAAATCCTAGAACAGTTTTAAATTTGCTAATATTGCACTGAAAAACCCACGTCATTTTGAATTTCCTTGATATTATTACCCAGGCAATTCTTAAAACGAGTTAAAATATTATATAATTTCGATTAGATGATTGATAATGGAAATCCAATTATAATCCTCAATAGTGGAGTAATTCTTCACCCTGCAGTGCAAGTTTATGTGCCAGATGCAGGAAAACATTCTGTCGGCTTATTTATCTTTAAAAAACAAGTTCATTCCAAAATGTCACAGAAAGTGATATGTAGTACTTTGCAAAATATACAAAGAGTAGTTCGTACACATTTTAAGTCATCTCTAGAACACATCATTAGTGTTTTAGCACAAAAGGGCAACTTAAACTTGGGTGATTATATTGACATTCAAAAGGAAATGCAATCAGTGCATTGTATTCATGGGCTAGATAGTTTGTACCAGCAGAAAAAATACATTGACGAATATATATAAATATTCTTCATCCATTTAATGTCGAGATGGAAAGACAAATTAAAGTAAGTGGCTCTTCTACAAACGACACGAATCCGTTCACGAAATTGAAAACTGAGACCATGAGTTATATTCCGAGATCAGAAGTTATAAAGAGATGGGTGGGAAACATATCCTTTTTCAAAATTTTAGGAGGAAAAAATCCAAATATAACATTCTTTTATCGTACAGTGATGATTTACATATTAAAAATCGCCTGATTTTCCTGATGTATGTACATTAATGGTCTTCAACTATTCCTATATTTCGACGCAATAAAAATATGTGGCGGGCTTGGATCAAAGTCGTCATCAAAGCATAAGTTGAGAATGTTTAATGTCACATTGGAAAATATTTCTCCCGAATATCGCTTATCCTCACCCTTTATTATACCGCCATAATGCGGTATACTGACATTAAAGAGTATGACTTCACGGAATTATTATAACGAGTAGCACCTACAGAACATACAAGAAGGTATTCTTTTACCTAACGGAGAATCTGTGCAGATTAGATTGTGCGCTAGGACAGGTGACAATTAGGCCATGCATAAAATATTGGGATTAAAGGGAGCTTTTCGCTACTCATGTCGATTTGGTCATGCCACTTTTGATCAAATTAGAAGCATGCATGAGGAAGATGAGGCTCTCTTACGAACACCACAATCATACAACACACAAGTACAGGCAATCGGGAATAATCTAGGAGCAAAAAAAGAAAGAATAAAATCAGAATATGGAATTAACAAACGATGTATCCTGAACGAAGTAGTCGAATTTAATGTCCCAGGTTCAGCTCATCCAGATACAATGCACGATTTTACAGAAGGTGTACTTCCTCTCATCATAAAGTTATTATTACAACAATTATGCAATGTAGAAAGAGTAGTCAGACCAGATTAATTGAGTAATAGAATACAAAATTTTGATTACGGCTACAGTGAAATGTGTTCCAAGCCATCCGAGATAAAACAACACCACCTCACAGAAGGTAAGTTACGACAATCAGCCTCACAAGTTTGGTTGCTCGGACATATGCTGCCACACATTCTCAAAAATTTCGTTTTCACAAATAACCCATATTTTAAAAAACTATATGCATCTTTTGCAAATAATGGATATAGTATTCGGCCATAAATGTAGTTAGTATTAGTATTGTTTAATGATACTGGAAGCAAAACATTGAAGTTTTAAAAGAATATCACAAGCTATGCGTAATTTTAGAAACTTGCCGAAAACCCTGGCTGAAAGACAACAGCTCCTACAAGCGGATATTTTGTCAAATTCTTAATAAAAGAAACGACATTTGGACGTCAATATAAAATTTGAGCATTAAACGTTCCTTTCCCGCATCTTTTTCCGAATGTGCTATTATTGCATACAAAGAAATGAGTGGAATTGAATGGTGTAAAATACATAGCCAAAAAATGCTTTATAGCCATCGGTTATACCACGGAGAACTTTCCTAATTTTCGCTAACTTGCAAGAAATTGTTTTGGAAAATGTGAACCTATTTTTATTCGCAAGGCTGCTACTACTATAGAACTGAGCTCTGAGCATATGGCATATGAAATTCGAACAAATAATGATTTCGTGTCGTATACGACGAACGATCTTAAAATGCATAACCTTTTTTAATTCTCAGGTAGTACAAAACAGTAGTAACTATCGCAGCTTTTTCGACTGGAGGCGGTCGAATCGTGCATAAGATGCGTAAAGATCGATTTAAACCTTCGCAGGGTTATTAATTGAAATTTTTTGTGGCCTCAGTACCTCACCCAATCATAGGGGCAGATTTCTTAGCATATTTTTAAATGGTCGCACACTTACACCTAGTCATGCCGCGATAGACGATAATTGCGATACGAGACGATACGATAATTGCGATAATCGATACGATAATCTAAATTTTTATCGTGACGATAAGACGATACGATACGATAATTTTGTCACGATACTGACGATAATTACGATAATATCGCGAAAAAAGTTTAACGAAGAAATTAAAATAATTTATTTTTTGATTTTGAAAATGAAGGAAGTGATTTAAATGAGAAAACATTCTTAATAAGTATTATAAATCATCATTTTATTAAAGATTGGAGGAAGTATTAGTACTGAAATGAAAATCTACTGTTACTAACTACATATTATTACTAATTCTTCAAATATTTTTTATATAACATACATCTATATTATATAGATTATATATGTAGCAGATAACATCATTCATTATCATATAACATATATATATATATATATATATATATATATATATCACAAAATGAATGTATCACACAAAATTGCAATCTTTCTTTGGAAGAAAGTTAATGGCACTGTTGTTATTGGTTACACTTTTAAATTTTTTCTCCGAGTTCGTTCATGATAAAGCTTGCCAGCAAGCTTTTGAACCATGAATTTAAGCATAGAAGATACTCTATGTTATCATCACTCAGCCTGTTTCGATGCTTTCTCAAAATTAAGCCAGCACTCGAGAACAGCCGCTCAACTGGTACGCTTGATGCACATATGGCCAGTAAATCTCGAGCCATTTTGGCTAATCTTGGAAAATTATTTTCATTTATTTTCCACCAATCCAAGATATTGATTTTCTGATCAGCCCGTGGTGATTGAAGATAACTTTTTAGCTCCGATTCCCAGTCTTGATTACTTTTTCGGCCAGTACTGTACAGATCATCCATACTTTTGGAATATTCGTCATCCGAAACTCCTTCAACTGTCTCTTTCACGGTCTCGTCATCTTCATCCATTACATCAGCATATTTTGTCTTGTAAATATCCTGGAACGTTTCGTATGAGTTTTGTCTCAATTCTTTTCCCCATGGAGTCCTCTCAAATATCTCAAGCTTGTGTCTGGGATCGAGAATCAGTACGGCACAATAAATCCAATTCGTCTTGTGATAGTGTTTCAATATTTTGTCTCGTCCGGCTTGAAAAGAACGAATCAGAGTCTCATCAATGTTTGTTCTGTCAGGTTTCGTATCAAGATCGTGGCATTGTTTTTCGATGTTGTCCAATAAGATGTTTATTCCAACAATAACTGAAGGGAGTGTTGCGTACTGATCTCCACTAAGATTTTCAGAAAGTTTTTTGAAGTTTCTTAAAAATTTTTGGATCTTTTGGAGTAAACACCATTCTTCATCAGTGATATACAAATGCTGCATGTTCAAATCTTTATCCGATGTCAGTGATCCGATCGATTTTTTTCATTTTGCCTCCAGCTGTAATTAAATCAAGGCTACTATACCATCTTGTAGATACATCCAAAGGCAACTGAATATTTTTTTCTTCATGAGCGTGACAATAATTTTCAAGTTTTTTGCTTAATTGCTGGGAGTTTTTTAATTTTTTGCAAATATTCCGCAGTTTAACTAGTGGTAGAAGTTTCTCGTTTAGACCCTGATCATCATCAACAGTTTCTCCCTCACTATACTCGTCATATGAATCATAAAAATTTTTCTCTAATTGCTTTTCGTCAACGTGTAATTCTTTGAGGACATCTTGTGCGGCTAAATTTAAAATGTGCGGAATACAATGGAAATGCTGTAGTTCAGCCTGAAACTCAATATTTTTCTCCTGTAATTTTTCTTCAACTTTTTCAATAAAAACTTTATTCACCGAGGCATTGTCCACGGTAATGCCTTGAATGTTGTTCTCCAGCCCTGCTTCGCAAAGACAGTCGACGAACAATTTAGCAATGTCAATACCAGCATGAAGCCCTTGACATGGAATGAAGTCGATTGCCAATGAATACATCTTCCAATCTTCATCGATAAAATGACCAGTTATCCCATAATACGATTTTGTCCGTATTGAAGTCCAACCATCGACTGTGTACGATATTCTTGAGGTATTTTTTTTTAATCTGTTCATCACGATGTCTCTTGCTTTGTGGTAGGTATCACAGACTGCAGTTGTCATAGATGTACGACGTGGAGGTTTTAAATGAGGATTAATTCCATGAAATAGTTCTTGTGTCAACTCATCATCAAAAAAATGCAGAGGGAGATATTTAGCTGCAACCCACTGCACCAATTTTAAGACAAATTTTTTTTGATCCCATACCTGTAATAATATTTTTAAACGTATCAAAATATTTTAAATGATGAAAATTAAAAATCTTACTTATATTATAAATTATAAGAGAAATTATTTATATTAAATCCATTGTCGATCAATCAGGTATCCTTTGTAATTATTTAAATATTCACAAAGCAGGCTTTTGATAATTAAAAGTAAAACGATGAGTCTAATGAATAAAATTTGTAGCTTTTTTCAAGAAGAACAATTCTGCTCCTTAATGTTATCTAATATCTTGCATAGTCTTGCTAAAAAGTGGGCTTCTTTATAATTATTAACATATTTCATGAATAACTCGAAAACTATGCGTCCTTACAAAAAAGAAAAAAAGGCAAATTTGTTTATCTCTTCGAGATGAACAACTTTTTCTATTGTCATTTTTTTTGTATGATACCTCACACAATTTGGCAGGAAATTTTAATTTTTTATTTTAATAACGTTTTCTCGATTTAAAAGAACGGTGCATTTTATCAAAAATAGTTAAAACACAATTTTTAGATATTTTTAAGTTGAACAACTTTGTTTATTATCATTTTTTCCGTATCTTCCATGCTTTAGCCAAGAAACCACATTTTTTTATTTTCAATAACATTTTCTGAAATAAAACGAAAACCGTCCATTTTGTCAAAATACGGTTAGGGAGAAATTAGTAGATCATTTTGAGACGAACAATTTGAAAGTATTATATTTTTTTTATCTTGCATATTCTAACCAGAAAATGGATTTTTTGATTTTGTGAAAACCGTTTTTGATGGATAAAACCATAACCTTTAGGCAAAAATCGCTGGTTAACGCACTCGTCCTTTCTTTTTACATTCTAAACAGGTATGCCAAAACACAATTTAATCTGATAATTATTTCAAAAGTTATCGAGTTCACATTATTATATTATAAAATCGTAGTGTTATGCAAAAAATAGCAACTTACTTGATGTTTCTCAACATTACGAAAAGCGTTGGCTAAGGATTGTTGGTTCTCATCCAAAACTTTCTTGGTGTCAAAGTGTTGTTGGAAAATCTCATGGTGTTGTATATTTAGATGACTTCTCAATCCCGATGTGTTAGATTTAGGGGTCGCTACTTTTTTGGTAATTTTTTGTGCCTTAAAAAGTTTGCAAATTCCATATTTAGCTGGTCCTTCAACGATCCAGTCAAAATAATCGTCGTAACGTCCTGGTCTTCTTCTGATTTTTTTGTTTTGACCTGCATTTGATAGTTCTCTTGTATGATTGTTGTTTGGCTGAGTTGAATGACTACTTGACACTTCATTCCCTTCATTCGCCGAGTTTCCAGCTTCATCATCACTTTGATTTGATATATTTCTCTTAGATAAAATACCACCTTCATTACTGCGCTTCATGATTGGAATTTTTGTTTTAGTAAAATCATTTACTGTTATTTTTTTTCTTTGACACCGTTGGATAATCAGACATTCGATGTTATTGCCACTAATCGAATAAAATCTTTGAGGTTATTAATCATGCAAAGACATGATGATCTACCCGACTTGTCATTGTCAGCCGATGCATCTTTTTCAACTGCGCAAACGTCGCTCACTCTGTCTGATTGGTCCGATTCCGTGCGCTCGTTTGAAATAGAGCAAACCAAGTTGACGCATCGACATGTAGATATGGACCGCTGGCTCAGTGATGAAAATGCGTACCGCTATTAGACAGAGAGGGGGGGACTCTGGAGGGCAACCTATCTCCCTCTATTGTCCTGTTTGCTCTATGTTAAAAATATCGCGAAATTGACGATAATCTCGTCGATAATATTGACGATAGACGATACGATACGATACAGCCCATGACGATACGATAATCAGACGATAATTTCGCGACACGATACGATAATGACCTTGATTATCGTATCGTATCGTATCGCGGCAACACTACTTACACCAAATACGCCTTGTTGATACAACAACAGGTTTAAGCATTCGCGGATTTTTACAATGTGCAACAGTCTTTGGAGTAAGCCTTTTTGATAGGAAAAATCGCTTTGTAAGCATTTTATCGGAATTCCCGGAATTGGCATCAAATGCACCAATTACCAGCACTCTCGTGGATGATGTGAATCACCACATTTTAAGAATTGGGCCACCATTATCTCAACGGGCCCGCCGATTACCTCCAGAGAAATTGGCCGCCGCTTAGAAAATAATGCAAGGTTTCATTAGCAATGGCATTTGTGGACCATCTAGTAGCCCTTGGGCTTCATCGATCCATTCAGTAAAGAAGAAATCGGGAGATTGGAGGCTCTGTGGTGATTATCGTCGGCTTAACTCTGTTACGATTCCCGAAAAATATCCGGTCTTACGCATTTTCGACTTTACGACCATCCTTCGTGGAAAAACCCTATTTACTAAATTAGATCTACATCAAGTGTACCACCAAATTCCGCTATAATTACTCCTTTTGGCTTCTTCGAGTACTCGGCGATGAGTTTTGGTCTTCGAAACGCAGGCCAAACGTTTCGAAGATATATCAACCGTGCATTACGAGAACTTGATTTCGCTGTCATTTACATAGACGATTTCCTCATCGCTTATTCTTCCATAAAAGAGCGTGAACGTCATCTTCGTGTCATTTTTGAGCGTCTTAAGCGCGGTTCCTTACGAATTGATTTAGCAAAGTGCTCTGATGGGTGTTCTCCAACATCCGAGAGTGAACGTGGATCGTGCGATCGTTGAATTTCCAGAACCAAAGACTGTGGTTGAATTACGTAGATTTTCAGGTATGGTGAACTATTACCGCCGTTCCATTCCTCGTGCCGCCGAGGCACATGCCTTACTAAACGATCATCTTCGTGATTCTCGTAAGAATGTCAAGCGACTGGTTCATTGGAATGCTGAATCTGAAGCCGCTTTTGAACAGGCCAAAAAAGATCTAGCAGATTCAACGCTTCTAGCACATCCATCTCATAACGCCGAGACACGGCTCGTGACCGATGCTTCGAACTATGATATGTGCGCATCACTTGAACCAAAGCTTAACGGTAACTGGAAATCACTTGCTTTATTCTCAAAGAGGTTCAGCTCTGCTCAACTGATCTATAGTGCGTACGATAGAGAATTAACGGCTATTTATGTAGTTATTCGACACTTCAAATATTTTCTATAACGTCAGGACTTCATAATAGTCCGGGAGCCCATTGCAAAAATTTGAGTCGTTCTCATTTATGGCTGATTTTTATTGAAAAAGCTGCTAGCGTCAAATGTGACTATATGAATTAATATTCCTACACCCAACGCTTTTATGGACAAAAGTTAGATCGTTGGAAAGGTCGTCAAATTTCCATTCAGAAAATACCCGGCTGCCGCACATTTTCCCCTGCTAAACTTAGGCTGCCGAGTTTTTAACTCGACGCGCGAGTCCACTCGAAGAGTTTGAAATGTGCGGTCTAGACAAAGACAGAGCGTCACGCCACGTCGTGCTTTGAGTGTTTGCGTGAAGATGAGTAGCTGATACGTTTTGTTGACATTTGTCATTGCCTTGCATTTTCGCGTTCTGTGCTAAATATTCATTTTTGCCGTCATTTATCATTGCTCAGTGCAACTATTCCAAATGTTAAAAAAAAAACACATAATTTAACCCGAAATACCGATCCGAGTTTAAGATTTTTGTTGTAAGAAAGCTGTAAGTATCCACTTTCGAATTTTTGAGGCTATGGCCTCTGGAAGAACTTTGAATTTTGAATTGGAATTTTGATTTTAAAATAGAATTTTGAAAATTGTTTTCTGAAATTTTATATAGAAAATGTATTTTGATATTTTAAGAAAAGTGCGGGTAGAAATGTATTTAGCTCGAAAAAGTGCGGGTAGACTGTTATAAATGTCCGTTAAAAATAGTTGGTATACTTCGCGTGCTCGCAAGCTCTGCCACCTTTAATAAAATAAAAATTACCCTGATAAAAAAAATCGCCTTGTGTGGATTCCATGTAGCTGGATTGCACAAGTGAGGGGTCTAAAAAACAAAAAGTAAATTGAAAACAACAATTTTCAGGTAGCTGAATATAAGAAGGAATATTGGAAAATAAAAACGCAACAATAGAATATTATAGTAGGAGAAAACTAGACAAATTTTGAAGGAAAAGAACGAAAGTTAGAAAAAGAAAGCGGCGCCAGTAACAGAAATTGGCGCGCGAATTTAGAAATCGAGTGACGCAACCGAAAACAAACCCCAAGCTTTCCCGCCCTCAGTAGATACTTCCGCTACGTGGTCAGGCCACGCGAATTCCCCAGTAGAAAAAAACCGAGACGCTCACTTGAGTGAACGTGCCGGTTTTTAATCAGCCATAGGAACCCTGAGCTAGGCCGTGAGAATAGAAAAGGAATAATAAAAAAAAACTAATGAATCTTAGATCAGGAAAAATAAAAGTCATTCCGAAAATGGCAAATCCGGTAGAAAAAGTAGGAGAAAATAGGGAGAATAGAATAGAGCCAGAAATAATAACTGAGGAAAATAACGGAACAGCAAGTGCGAATAATTCAGAAAATGAAAATATTGAGAGTCAATCGGTCGAAAACAATGATGGAACAGAAAATGTAGCAAGAAACCTAAATTTCGAATCAGTAACGGTTAGGAGAGAATTAGATTGGGGGGCGGTACAACCAAATCAAAACACAGGTGCAATCCCAAGAACGAAAAGACAAACACAAACGCACACTGAAAGTACCCCAAACCGACACAGACAAGACAGTACACCCCGAATACAAGATATTGGTTTGCTGTCTCCCAATACGGAAAATACGTTAGGCAATTGGAGAATAGAAAATGAAAGTAGTAGCATCTCGGTAAATCAGGAATTCGAAACGAGTAGGATAGATAAAGAAATTGAAAACAAGAGAAAAGAACTCGACAAATTAGAAAGAGAAAAAGAACGATTAAACTCAAGTCGGTTAGAACGAGAGGAAACTCTTAGAAAGGAGAGAGAAAGAATAGAAAAAGAAAGAGCAGAGAAAGCAAGAATAGGTCGTGAAAGATTACGAATAGAGATAGAAAGACAGGAAAGAGAAAACGCGAAAATCAATGATAAAACTTTTGAAATTGACTCATTTATAGAAAGCAATAATGAATTTTGGAATGGTGCAGAGGAATTAATTAATTTGGAAGAGAATAAAAGTAATAAAATTAAAATAAAAGAACTTTCAGATGAAATTAAAAATTTAAACGTTAAAATGGATAGAATTTTAAATTCAACACAAAATCTAGTCAGTCAAAATAAAATACGTAATAATACTGTTCATTTCGAGGAAACAGAATTAGAGTTTAACGAACAAAGACACACGTTAGCAGGTGCAAGTAAAAGAATAATAAATAATAGAAGTAGCGGTCAAGGGGACAGGTACTCGTTACCGAGACCGACGCAAAGGCACTCAATTACACGAAGGTCAGATATGCCTCAATTTGAAACAGAAAGACAAAGTAGAATGGATAGACTTAGAGAAACTGATAGGGAAAGAGAAGAGATGAATGAGAATAATGCTAATGAAATTCCAGCAACACTTTTTCCATTTGGAATGATTCAAACTCCATTTCAAATAATGTCAAACTGGCCCATAAAATTTAAAAATAATACGGAAAATAGTCCTACTTATTTTTTGAATGGTTTACTTAGATTCAAACGAGGTTATGAAATTAGTGAAGCAGATATCTTAGAAAATTTAGATGCTATTTTTGAAGAAGAAGCTTTGAGTTGGTTTCAAGTAAATAGGGATAATTGGCAAAATTTAGACCATTTTATTGAAGATTTTAAAGACGCATATTTAAACGAAAGATACACAGAAATAATTTAAAATAAAATAAAATTTTGTAATCAGAAAAAGGAACAAGATATTCATACTTTTATAACGGAAATTAAGCAATTATTCGAAAAATTAATGCCGCGACCAAGCCTAGAATGGCAATTAAGAAAAGCTTATGAAAATTTGAGAATTGAATACAAAGTTTGTATTGCAAGAAATGCTTTTTCAAATTTTTCAGAATTGGAAATTTTAGGACGTGAATGGGAAACATAATTGGCAAAGTCTAAAATCAGAGGTCAACAACTAAGCATCTTAGATAAAGATGATAGTAAAAATGATAAAAACATAAAAAGTACAGGAAATGAAGAGAATCAAAATAAATTCAAAAAAGAGAATCAAAATAAAGATCAAAAACAAATTGATGATCAAAATCATCAAAAACAGTTTAGACCAAATTATCAAAACGAAAAAAACAAACAAAAATTCCAACCAAGATTTCCAAATGGAAATCCCAGATTTTTTAATCCAAGATTTAAATCTAATAACATCTATCAAAATAATCCAGGATTTCAAAGAAATTCGCGATTTAATAATAATTATAATAGTTTTAGAAATCAGAACCCAGCTGGACAATTATTAAATGCAATTAGTCAGCTGTTAGGAAACACACAGACACAACAAACAAATAAGTCTCCGCAAATACCAGCGCTTTTATATAAGGCGGAAGAGAATAATAATAAGTCAGAAGACAAAAAAGAAAATAAAGGACAAAATAAAAATACAAAACATTCAAATCATGAAAATAGTAGGGATAATAAAAAAGGTGAAATGAATCCAAGTGCACAGGATTTCATGGATCCAAATTTAGAAAACCGAAATTTAAACTATAGATCACGAGAACCCATTACATGCTACAATTGCGGGAAAGTAGGCCACTTTCGACGTGATTGTTGGTATAGGATAGATCAGGGAAACGCGAACGGTGGTTATTAAAGACGGATAATAATCAACGAAATCAGAGATCGTCAGAATTACTTGACACAGACAAAACGACTCGGACGCAACAAGATTTCACATTATGATAGATTTCAAAGATCGGGAATTTAAAGTGTTAGTTGACAACGGTGCAACTCACTCATACATAGGTGAAAAATTCATAAAAACAATAAAAGACTTAAATTATGAAATTAAAAAACCGAAGAATGATACACTAATGGTCACAAATGGCCAAAAATTAAAAATTATAGGACAAGTTTTAATCCCAATCAAAGTAGGTCATACGGAAAAATACTTATTATTTAGACTGGTACCAAAATTGATATCAATAGGAATAATGGGAACCGATATGATAGAAAAATTAGGCTTGAAAATGGATTACGAGAAAAAGATTTGGTGGTTACCAGAATTACCAAATATTAAGTATGCGATACAATCAAATATTAGTAAAATGCAGGAACCGGTAATAAACGATACAGAGGAAAATAGAAGTAGAGATAATAAGGAAACACAATTAAAATTTGGAACTAAGATTAGCCTGAGGAACCACGTGCGGGAGAACGAGACAGATTTGCTACAGTGCGAAGTCTCTTCTTCCGTGTCGCCATACACCCCACCCCAAGCCCTCCTTACAGGTGATGCACGAGACTCGATCCCGCCAGCACCCCAGCCGGCACAGAGTGTACGGGGGCATGCAGCCCCACACCCTAAACCCTACAATGCGAGCGACGCAACACTGGCACGAGCCAGCGTGGGCGTCGATAGATTAGATAAGCAGGCTAGTCAAAATAAAGAGAGAGTAGGCAAGAAAACAAACAAGGATAGGAATAAAATAAAGACAGAGAGTAAAATAAATACGACTTTAGATACGAGAAATAAAGTTATAAAATTAGAAAAGGAATTTAAAGGCCCATTGGAATGTAATAAAGAGAAAAAGGACTCTGAATGGAGAACAGTTATAGATAAAGCGGAGGAAAAAAATGATTCAATAGTAGAAAAATTATTCACAATTAGAAAAAGTAATTGGTATAATTTTAAAAATAATGCGGTAATAAATAACAATATTACACGCGTAAGAATAGAAAAGAAGACAAATTTAGAATTTTGCGAGGAAATTTATGAAGGAATAGTAGAATTAAATGAAGCACAGCAAGTGCAATTAGAAAACTTGATTAGAAGAAAAATAATAGATCAGGGAACAGAATTAAAACCAACACACTTAACTAGTCATAAAATAGATGTCCAGGGACATGAACCGATTAAACAAAGATATTATTATGTATCACCAAAAATAAGAGAATTTATGTATGAGGAAGTAGATAGACTTTTAGAGGAGAAAATCATAGAACCATCTAATAGCGATTGGTCAAATCCTATAGTAATGATAAAAAAACCTAATGGTAAATATAGATTTTGTTTGGATTTTAGGAAAGTTAATAAAGTAACAAAGAAAGATTTATATCCAATACCTATAATGTCTGAAATATTGGACACATTAAGATCAGCAAGGTACATGTCTAAAATAGATCTTCGTTCAGCATATCATCAGATACCGTTATTATTATATTATTATTATTATTGATTAGCGATTCGAACTCGAAAGTTCATCGCCTCATCTACCCGAAACCGCCACACATCTCTATCCTGTGCATCCTCCATCCAGTTTAAGTAATCATGTCCTAGTTCTTTTAGATCATCCCTTACATTTTTCTCCCATCTGATTCTCGGTCTGCCTCTAGGTCTCTTACCAATCGGTTTCCCTCTTAAAACTTGCGCCACTGTTCTTTCATTGCCCATTCTTGCTACATGCCCCGCCCATCTTAGTTTACGCGCTTTCATTACTCTATTAATATTTGCTGACCCGTAGAGAGCGTGTAGCTCATCATTATGCAGTTTCCTCCATTCACCAGTCTCTTCTTTGGACCATAGATTTTTCTGAATACCCACTGCCAGCGTGCAGCCGTGCGTTGATTTCCGTTTTAATATTATTTTTGCTAGTTATAATAGACCCGAGGTATTTAAACTCGTTAACCCTTTCGAATTTCATATTTCCGGCCATAAGATCCCCGCCTACATTACTTTGTTCGGACCTGACGACGGTCATATATTTTGTCTTTGTTTCGCTAACTTCCAAACCAATATCTTTGGCTTTTGTGATCAAGATCTCTGCGTTTTTAGCTACGGTTTCTTTATCATCCCCTAGTAAGTCGAGATCATCCGCATACCCAAGAATTTGTATTATCCCATTGAGGGTAGCACCGGTCGGATTCACTTGTACTTGTCTGACCACGTATTCTAAAACTAAGTTTAAAAGGACGCACGAAAGTGCATCGCCCTGTTTCAGGCCATCGCGGATCGAAAACTCTTCCGATAAACTTCCGTTTGCACGTATTCTACCCCTACTGCCGCTTAAGCAAATTTCGATAAGTCTAACTAATTTTCTTGGTACACCCAAGAACTCTAGGATCCAGTATATTCGTTCGCGTATAATAGAGTCGTAAGCTTTTTTGAAATCGACAAATAGCTGATGCACTACTTCATTAAATTCCCATTTCTTTTCTAACAGTTGTCTAATTGTAAACATTTGATCGCTTGTAGATCGGTTTCGGCGGAATCCACACTGGTAATCTCCAATGATTTCCTCGGCAAAAGGAGTTAGTCTACTTAAGATTACATTGGACAGGATCTTATAACATGAAGGCACAAGTGAAATTCCCCGATAATTGTTACAATTCGTTTTATCGCCTTTTTTAAAGATAGGAATAATAATAGAGGTATTCCATTCTTCCGGCATGCGTTCTGTTTTCCAAACTGCGCGTATTAATTTACAAATTTGCCTTGTGAGGCAAGGGCCTCCATTTTTTATCAGTTCTGACGGTAGGTCGTCGATGCCCGCGGCTTTGTTATTTTTTAACTTCTTTATGGCCATTTCTATTTCTATATCAGTAGGATCATCAATTAATAGATCAACAGTGTGGATTTCACAGAGATTACCTTCAACGGGGGCTTCGCGTACATTTAATAACTTATCGAAATAGTTTTTCCATAAATTCAGTCTCTCTGTCGCATCGGCTACTAGATTGCCATTTTCGTCCCTCATTACTTCCGTTCTACTTTGAAAGTCTTTCCTTATAAAATTGATTCCCCTGTACATCTCACGCGGGTTATTTTGTTTATTATGCGTTTCTATTGCTAGTATTTTATTCTTTTCGCACTCCCTTTTCTTGGATCTATAAAGCCTATTTGTACTTTTACTAATCTCGAGATACTTCTTATGTGTTTGATCGCACTTATTTTGTAAACTAATTAGTTTGGCCTTCCGACGTTTTTCAAACCAAAGTTTGCACTCTTCGTCAAACCATGGTTTGCTTTTGGTTACTTTCTTTGAACCTATAGTAAGTTTCGCGGCTGTCTTTATCACCTTTTTCATATTGCTCCACAGGGTTTCCGAGTCCTCCACGTAATTATCGTTATCGTCTCTCTGTTCTGGGAGAACGTCGAAACTATTAGAGATCTCAACTTGATAATTTAATATTTCTGTTGGTGTTTTAAACTTATCTATATTGAAACGAACTGTTGGCTCTGTACGGCTTCTTTTGTTACTTAACGCTAGCCTAGATCTTAGTTTTACCATCACGAGTAAGTGGTCTGAATTTAAATCCGCTCCCCTGCACGATCTTATATCGAGAATGTTTGTATGACGTCTTCTGTCAATTAGAACGTGATCAATCTGATTGCGAGTGTGACCATCTGGTGATGTCCAGGTGGCCTTATGTATATTTTTATGCTTGAAAAATGTGCTTTTGACAACGAGGTTCTTTGAAGCTGCAAAGTTTATTACTCTAGTCCCATTATCATTACTGACGTCATGCAAACTTTCCGACCCTATTGTAGGCCTATACATCGGTTCTTTTCCAATTTTCGCGTTGAAATCTCCCAATAATATTTTTGCGTCATACGTTGTGAACTTGTCAAAAACCTGTTCGATTGTTTCGTAAAAAAGATCCTTAGTATCTTCGTCTTTGTCCTCGGTGGGGCAGTGCACGTTGTTCCACACCTGTTTGCTGAAATTACCCTTTAGTACAATATATGATAACCGATCGTTAATGAATTGAATGTCGATAACCGCTTGCGAAATTCGTTTAGTAATGAGAAAGCCGGTTCACAGTCTGAACCCCTTAGCTCCCCCATAGTGAAAAGTATAGTCATCCTTAGAAATTGACGCGAAATCGCCCGGCCATCAGGTTTCTTGAAGTGCTATTAAGTCAGTATCGTATTTGATTGCTATCTCAATGAGTTCGCTAAATCCGCCAGTATTTAGACTACGCGCGTTCAGAGTTCCCGCCCTTAGATATTTTACGGTAGTTTTTTGTTGTTGCAAGTTAGCCATGGTAGTTTCTTGAAAATCCGCACGTTAGGATCCTATTCCGATCGTAGGTGAGTTCACCGTCCCAGAAGTGATAACCCCCATACCTCTCTGGGTCTAAGTATGGGAGCTTTCCGACTTTGACAAGGACCGTGTCAACTTGTCGTCAGACACATTACAGTTTCATCCTCGTATCCTAATATCCCCCTGCAAGGCAGCGCGCCTACTGGCATCAATACCCCTCTGGCCCTGTGCAGGCGAATCATTCCACACATCCCTTGCGGGCAGTGTCATCGCTGCGGTGTCCAATGGGGTAGCAGGATTTTTCCCTTACAAGATTTTTAGTTTTGGTTCGGGTATAGTTTCTAGGTGGATACACGCTGCACCTCGGCTTGCCAGAACCCACCCATTGCGTATGAACGCGAATGGGTGAGTCCTCCCAAGCCATGGTTGTCGTGTACCTATTTTCTACCAGTGCTGAGTTCACCACACACACGACTGGTTCCTATCGGCTGTCCGCGACTGCTTATTCTTGTATTCGCAGCTAACCTTAGGGGCTGTTCAGCCTCACGGGCCGTTCCTCTATCCGCAACCTGAGGACGCGCTACGTAGTGGTGACAGGAAACCCAGTTGGACGAGGAATCTAAACCAATAACAGCATTTATCGTCCCGGGCAAAGGAATGTACCAGTTTAAGAGAATGCCATTTGGATTAGCAAATGCTCCTGCTAAATTCCAGCGCCTGATGGACAGAATAATAACACCAGAATTAAAACCGCATGTATTTTGTTACCTTGATGACATAATTATAGTTTCGAAAAATTTTGAAGAACATTTGAAATATTTGGATATTGTTCTAGATA
Source organism: Andricus curvator (assembly GCA_932195095.1). Lineage (NCBI taxonomy): Eukaryota > Metazoa > Arthropoda > Insecta > Hymenoptera > Cynipidae > Andricus > Andricus curvator. The sequence goes on from CAKNYM010016537.1 coordinate 44,036, forward strand.
GAATCAAAAATGCAGGTTTAACAATAGGTTTAGACAAATGTGAATTTGGGTGTTCAGAAATAAAATACCTAGGATTTAAAGTAAATGAAAAAGGATTACAAGTAGATGAAGATAAAATTGAACCTGTTTTAAAATTTCCAAGGCCAAAAACGGTTAAACAAATTCAGAGATTAATAGGAATGGCTTCATGGTATAGGAAATTTATTCCGAAATTTGCAGATATAATAGAACCTCTGCAAAAACTATTAAAGAAGGAAGTAAAGTGGGAATGGACTGAAAAATAGGAACAGGCATTTACGACTATTAAACACCTACTAACAACAGCACCAATTCTTGCCTACCCTGATTTTGGAAGTCCATTTCAGCTCGAAACCGATGCTAGTGACACAGGTTTAGGAGCCGTATTAACACAAAATATTAACGGTGAAAATTTTGTAATAGCATTCGCAAGTAGAGGTCTTAATGGGGCAGAACGTAAATACTCTGCTTCGGAAAAAGAATGTTTAGCAGTAGTCTGGGCAATAAGAAAATTTAGGCCTTACTTAGAGGGTTACTCCTTTAAAGTGATTACTGACCATATTGCTTTAAAATGGCTTCATAATCTAAAAAATCCAACTGGCCGATTAGCAAGATGGGCTTTAGAACTATTAGAGTATGATTACGAAATTGTCTATAGAAAAGGAAGTTTACACCACGTCCCCGATGCGCTATCAACGTCGAATGAAAATGAAGTAAAAGTTTCAAGTATTTTGGCATCTGTAATAGAAACTGAGGAAAAAGATTTTAAAGAAATTGAAGATAATTGGTATAAAATTAAAATGCTAAATGTCAAAAATAAACCAGAAGAAAATCAAAACTGGAGGATACGTGATAATCAATTATATTTGTATAGACCTGACCCTTTAAAATCAAGCTTAAATTTAGATAACAATCCGTGGAAATTAACAATACCAAAAGAATTACAAGAACAAGTTTTAATAGAGAATCATGATAATAAACAAGCAGGTCATCTAGGTATGGAAAAAACTTACGAAAAAATTTCTGAAAATTATTTTTGGCCCGGAATGTACTCTGAAACATTAAAATACGTAAAAGAATGCGAGATATGCCAGAGAATAAAACCGAAAGTAAATAATCAAATAGGTTTGATGGGAAAAAGGATAATTGAAGAACCGTGGACAGTGGTAGCATCCGATATGATGGGCCCACTACCGATGACAAAGTCAAGAAATCAGTATATTCTAGTATTTGTCGATATGTTTACTAAATGGGTAGAAATAATTCCAGTTAAAAATAAATTAGCTTCAACAGTTGAAAAAGAATTTCATAAACGCATAATTTCAAAATGGGGAACTCCTAGAATTTTGTTTACAGATAACGGGAAAGAATACGTAAATAAATCAATAATTAATTTAACCAAAACATTTGGAATAAGACATTCAAAAACTCCTAAATATCATGCGCAGGCAAATCCAACGGAAAGATGCAATAAGTCAATTAAAACGGCAATAAAAGCGTATTTAGAAAAAGATCATAAAACATGGGACGAAAATTTAGACGATTTACAGTTTGCTTTAAATACAAGTAAACATTCTTCGACAGGTTTCACACCAGCTTTTTTAAATTTAGGTAGAGAACTCCAACCAATTCAGGCATTAAATAAAGATTTAGAGGGTAAAAGCGAAATTGAATTCAAAAAATCTGAAAAATGGGCAAATAGGATGCGAAAATTGAAAATAATAAGAGAAGAAGTAATTAAAAATTTAGATTCTGCAAATGAAACACAGTCTAGACATTATAATCTCAGACGTAGGCCGATAAGTTTTGAAATTGGCGAACAAGTTCTAAAGAGCAATAAATCATTATCAAATAAAGGGGAAGGAATAGCTCAGAAATTAAATAAAAATTTCGAAGGACCATTTTTCATTAAAGCAAAGATTTCACCAACAATTTATGAAATAAAAACAAAGAATGGTAAGTCATTAGGTAAGTGGAACGTTAAAGATATAAAAAAATTCTATATTAAGAAATAGATTTTAATTCGAATTTTTCTTCTGAATGGCATGCATGTAAATGATTTGATTTTACACTACTGATGACGACAAAAAAAAAAAAAAAAAAAAAAAAAAAAGACACAAACACATACATCCAAAAAACTAGACAAAACAGAAAAATATTTAATTTCAGAAAAAATGGGCAACGAAAAGGAAATCGTCCTCATCTGTAGCTCATGCTACAGACACTTGAAAGTTGGCAGCATGGCTGATCACACATGCCCAAAAACAGTGCACATAGTACAACCACCAGAAGGGAGACAAGAATCGGAGGAGGAGAAAAGAGACAGAAAAAAGGAAGAAGAACTGAGAAAAAAGGGACATACAGAGTTCTGGATGTGATTAGAAATCAACAAAATAAGGGAGGAAACAATAAGAAAACAGGAAGTCATGAAAAGGGAAGAAGAAAATTTGGAAGAAAGAAACAAATATAGAAAGGAATGGGAAGAAGAAAGAAAGAAAAGGAATGACTGGTGGACTGAAAAACAAGAGGAACTAAGGACCGAAAGAGAAAATAAAAGGCAGAGAGAAGAAAAAAGTTTGGAGGAAATGAAGAAATTATTAATCTTGAGACAAAAATTATATATTAAATCAGCAGCCGAAAAACGAAAGAAGGAAGAAGGGGAAAAAGCAGAAAAGGAAAGACGAAATAGAAAATGCCAGGAATCATTAAGAATTAAAAGAGAAGAGAAGCTGGAGGAAGAAAAACTAAAAAGGAAAACAAAACAAGCAGAGATGGAAAGAGAAAGGAAAAGGGCAAAAGCGGTCAGACAAATGAGCCAGGAAAATAAAAAGAGACTGAAGACAATAACGGAGGATGAAGAATATTCCTCCACAGATTGGGAGACAATGGTGTAGAGGGAATAATTAAATAAATAATTAATTATACACACATAAACGGACAACAAAACTTACTCGAAACCCACACAACAGATAGATTTTTATTTTTTTTATTTTACTTTTTCACTTTAAAAATTGCAATATTTTTATTACAATTAAATTAAGTTAATTGAATGAAAGATAAATAACGCAAATAAAATAAAAATAAATACGGCTATAAGAGGCCAAGAGAGTTTTCTGACTAAAAATAAAAATAGAGATTAGAGATAAGTTAATTATCAGCAAGAAGAACCGAAGACGACAAAACATCAAAAGAAAATACTAATCTGGAAGGAGAAGAATTAGAATAAACAAAAATTTTAATTAAGAATTTCAAAAAGTAGTTAAAATTAAAACTTTATATTTTATTGAAGATAAGAAAAAAGAAAAGTAAGAGAAAAACAAGGTTTATTTTATTTTGGAATGGTAGGAATTTTCTTTAATTTGTTTCAGGAAGAAAAAGATGGAAGACATCAAAAGATGGGAATGTCGTCATTGTAAAAGGATGATTCCAGTGACACTCTACATCATCCATGACACATACTGCGATGAGATACCGAATCGAATGAAGAATCATCACGTGGTTCCGGATTCGACCAGAACTAAATATATAAAAGGAGGTTGGGTCGAAACAAAAGAAAAATTTAAAAACATCATAAAGATGTCATTCAACAAAAAGGAACTTGAACAAATAGAAGGAAGGAAGACACATCATAACACAGAAAACGATAAGAAGGAAACCAAAGAGGAAGATGATTCATACGTACAAATAGACTTGACGGAGGAAGAATCATTGCTTACATTCGGCGAGGAACTGGATAGGTGCGAGAAATTATTAAAACAATGAACATCGCCCCAAACAGAGGGGGGAGGTTGTAACAAAGTTACAAGCCCCCCGCTACCATACGACCCTGTAAAACTAGACCCAGGAGTGGGGAGAGGATCACTTCCTGGTTATAATACCAAATCCTCGGCCCCAAAAGTCAGTCTGGTGCTCCCTGCGCTTTAACCCGGTTCATTGCCGCATCAATCCACCGTATTAATATTAGTGAACCAACGCCGTTACCAACACCTACTGGAAGTCAGGAGGATCATCCTAAGAGCAACCGCCTTCGCCCAATCTTGGCTCCGTCGCCCAGGTCGGGCTAATACAACCCGCCAACAACCTGCACTCGGGGACAACCGACGAGATTGAACATCGCTTGTGGGCCAGCAGGTCCCACCCCCTTTGTAAGTTAGTCAAATAAATCATATTTCATGTTTTAATTGACTCCCTTTTCTCTGACTTCACCCGTTCTCATCTCCAAATCCCTCCTATCCCTTAATTTGCGACTCACGTCACAACTGTCAGTGATGGTTACAAATACTGTCTATGATAGATCGGTTCTCTCGATTTTTCAACAACTGGGTTTTAAGATTCGGTTCACCAGAAACTTTGACTACAGGTCAAGGGAGTCAATTCGAATCACGTATATTCACTGCTTTATTAAAACTCATCGGCTGTCATAAAATCCACATCACAGCTTATCATCCCGCTTCCAACGGCATGATCGAACGGCGGCATCAAACTTTAAAGGCCGTGATTATGTGTCACACAGACCGCGAATGGTCTAGATCTCTTTCTACAGTTCTTCTAGGACTTCGATCAAATGTTTTCGACAGTGGTGTATCGCCGGCAGAATTTTTCTACGGCACTGTTTTACCAATTCCCGGAGAATTTTATTCTTCCAGGGGATTTTACTCCAAACCCTCAGTTTTTTTTATAGAGAAGTTCTGCTAATATATGCGGAAAGTAAAAACAATACAGAGACACAAGAGAAAACCTTTCGTTTTCAAAGACTTAGCCACGTGTATCCACGAATTTTTACGAGATTTTGTCAGGAAATCTCTCAAGCGAGCTTACTTAGGTCCTTTTAAAATATTACACAGAAAGTCAGAACGAATTTAGGAAATTGATGTAAATGGCTCATCTAGACAGTTATCTGTTAAGAATATAAAGCCTGCGCATTTCATCCGTGATCACGTCGAAATTCTGAATGATTCTAACCAGTTAGGTCAGGTGAGCAACGTTGCTCCGCTTCTTAGGACTTACGCACGTAGGAAAAAGGTAACTTTAGATGTACCTTCCGAGGGTTTGGCAACATCTCTTGGTGAGCGGCTCTTTGAGTTAAATAAGTTGGTGAATCAAATCTAAACATTTCTGACATGATCTAGTCATGGCGTCCATGGACGCCGGATTCATTCGATTACTCATGTATCTTTTGCGCGTTGAGTGGACGACAGTAAAGTTAAATTAACGTCGATTTCTTCCTTAATGAACTATGTTTTTCTGGTTGTTCTTTTAATTTAAAATTAGAGTTAGTGTGTAGTGTAATCTCGTCATCAACTCACATGCCTATGTATAATTTTAGGTTAAGTTCAAGCGTCTATATCGACACAATTGAGCGGCTTTACCGCAAATTGATATTTTTACATATTTACTCTCTCGAACATTTATATTTTAATAAGGTGTTTATACACTCTCTTTTTCTCTTTTCTCCCTTTTTAGTCCACAACATTCTCCGAGGACGCTGCGCTAGGCGGAGAGCGAGAGACAAGCAACCAGACCCACAAGATGTGTACTAGTTCCGGACAAATCTAGGAAAATAATTGCGCTGTATTTCCTGAGTAGGTTTTCCCGGCCGTAGTCAGGAAACAGCGCTATAATATGGGTCTGTGCAAAAGTAATGCAACTTTTTTTTGATGAGCTGAATACTGTACTTATATTCTGAATTTTCGCGCGTTCTTTTGTGGTATGGTGGCGCTATACTTGCGCTACTAGAACTCATATCTGATTTGACATTCGACTGTACACAACATAGAAAAGACAGAATTGGACAATGTCGCTGAGTAAGGAACATTTTCGCCATTGTCTTCTTTATGAATTTCAACAAAGAAAAAAGGCGAAAGATGCCTTTGAATCGTTAACTAAAGTTTTTGGTGATGACATGGTAACGTATTCAACAGTTACCAGATGGTACAAACGCTTCAAAAGTGGCGACTTTAGTTTGGATGACCATGCACGTGAAGTTCGTCCAGAAAAGTGTTTGGACGACGATTTGCAAGCATTGCTCAATGAAAATCCATGTCAAACACAACAGGAATTGGCAGAAAAGCTTGAAGTTGACCGAGCAACCATTTCCAGACATTTGAAAGCGGTGGGGAAGATTGCAAAGGCAGGAAAATGGGTTCCGCACGAGTTAAGTGAAGCAAACAAAAACGAACGAATCGACGCTTGCCATTCTCTCCTTGTTAAACACCATAAAAAATCATTTTTGTGGAAAATCGTAACAGGGGATGAAAAGTGGACTTATTTTGACAATTCGAAGCGAAAAAAATCATATGTTGATCCTGGAAAACCTTCCACGTCTACTCCAAAACGAAAAATCCATGCTGATAAAGTAATGCTTTGTGTATGGTGGGATTGGAAAGGAATTTTGTATTTTGAGCTACTGCAACCAAAGCAAACAGTCACGGCGGAACGTTATTGTCAACAACTCAATTTTTAAGCAAAGAATTGCAAAAAAACGTCCATTTACTGGCCACGGACCACGTCCAGTCAAATTATTACATGATAATGCCAGACCACACATTGCGAAAACCGTCCGTGAAACTTCAATGTCTCTTTGCTGGGAAGTTCTGCGGCATCCGGCATACTCTCCAGACCTCGCGCCATCTGATTACCATCTATTCAGATCAATGAATGACGCGCTTCAAGGTATACGCTTTCAAACATTTGAAGAAGTGCGAAAATGGGTTCACGATTTCTTTCCGTCGAAAAGCCAAGAATTCTTTCGCGAAGGAATTCATGAATTACCGAACCGGTGGCACAAGGTGTTGGACAATAACGGAGGATACTTTAATGATTAAAAGGGTAACGTTTTCTTTTTGTATAAATAAAATTTTAAATTGAAAAAATTTGCATTATTTTTGCACAGACCAATAGGTTATTTCCTTGACCAGTGTTATGCATTATTTACCAAAATAGAACGTCAAAGTAGAAAAATGCAATATCATTATACAGAAACCAGATGAAGTGAAAATGAAGAATTGCATTAAAAATATAGGCAGATCTTCAAAAGACTCGAAGGGATATGCAGCAGCCCCGAAAGGATCTGCATCTGAGGTGCCCGAAAAGAAATAAGTAATAGATTCAACGACACAGAAGATGAGGGTAGAATTAGAAAAAAATGTTAACTCACGTATAGAATTATTAAAAAAGTACTTAGAGGAAAGCAGAGAAAAGAGAGAAAAATTTGCAAAGAAACTCTGCTGCTAAAACACTTAAAATGTACCCAGCATTGAAGGTGCCAGACATGGTTGGTTTTTCCCCACACAATTTGTCCCATAACTTTGTTCACTATTATTAAAATAAATAAATTTCAATATTTAAATTTCACTTTTTATTAATACAGCTTCTCTGGGAATTCTCTATTTTGGTGAATATTCCTGTTCATGTGCTGCGAGTAAAGTGGATCGATGGATTAAGGAAAGAGTGCGAAGAAGTACTGGGATTTGATAAAGGTCTAGCTAACGACATTGTGACTGTAAACTTTCTTTTGGAATTACAGATGTTTTCGTTTTACAAAAACAATAAAGATTTACTACAGATATATGCAGTACGTATTTAAATATATTAATATCATTTAAATATTGTAAGTCTGAAACTTTTCAGCACTTTGCTACATTTTGCTATGACGTATATTTTACTGTCTATTCTTGAATGTTTTTTATTGGCGTACTTAATAGGCAGGCACCGACCCAAACGAAGTAAAACCAGATGTTGATGAAGTACCGTACTTAGAAGGTATTAGTTTAATTGAGTCAGAAAATATTAAGTTTCAAAGCTGAAAGCATTTTTAGGTAAATTAACATTTTGAAATCTTGATTTCAACTCTTTGCCACATCTAGAAAAGTTTTCCTAAACATTTGGAAAAAGCATAAAATGAATAGTAAATCCTACTCTTCAAATTTAGTTCAAGAGCACGATTGAATATTATATAATTACTGAGTATCAAAAATATTCATTTGTTATAAGATCCAACGTCATATTCCTTTATACTCCATTCTATATCTGATTGAATCTGAAGTGCACCTTATAAAAAATGAAGGATAATGACGAATCTCAGACTTTTGGCTGCCTAAAATTCATATTGCACGAGTAAATATTTTTTATGATTATGTCGCAATTGCATAATATTTAATCGTGCCCTTCATTTAGATTTAAAGTGTAGGATTTACTCTTGATTTTCGTTTGTTTTTTCAAAATTTTAGGAACACTTTTCTAGATTTGGCAAAGGGTTCAACTCAAGATTTCAAAATGTTGATTTAGCTAAAAAACAATTTTAACTTTAAAACTAAATATTGTTTCACTTGTTCATTGAAAAAAATCAACACAGGCTGATTCGACGCCAATTTTTCTAATCTTTCAAATGTTTCTACCTACTGTAACCAATCTTTTAAATCATGGTTACCTTCGGAGGCAATTGGAAGTTAAACAATTAATTAATCAAATTGGCTGAGCCCCAGACCATCATTTGGTCAACGAAAAAATAAAAAAAATGAATGAACAAAATACATAAATGAATAAATAGGAAGCAAAAGGGAATACAATATTCTCCGATATTTCAATGGCAAAGCTCAGCTCCTATGCTGGATGACAGTAGAGGGGAGTGGTTCAATTTCTGAAAAGATTATGCGAATTCTAATAACTACACCAGACTCTCAGTTCACGAACGCGCCCCACCACTTCCGCCGCTGCTGTTTCGGGTGAGCACCCGAATGGTTGGGGTGATCGCACGTCTCAGTAGTGCAAGCGCGCCAAATGATGGGGGAAAACGAAGTTAGATGTTCACGTTTTTAGAAGGAAAATTCAAAAAGGGGGCCAGCACTGTTTGCATCTTTCTCTTGCTCGTTTTCGAAAATGAGCTCGCGTTAAATTGCTACAAAAAAATATTTTTATTTTCGGATAGTTGTGGCGGACAAAACAAGAATTATCTTTTTTCATTTATGTCTCTTTTATCCAACCGTTTCCAACTCGTAATTCAACATTTGTTCCCTGTCAAGGGTCATTCCTATTGTCAATTTCACCGCAATTTTGGACTGTATGGGCGGGAAATTTTGAAAATTTTTAGAGTTACAGCATTCTCAAAATCCAAAAGAAGAAACGAAAATTAGCATTTTCAGCCGAACATTGCACAAAAAGTAATCAAAAATCTAATTTTACGGTCTAACTATGCAAGATACGACAAATGATGATTAAACAAAAATTGTGCACACAAAAAAGATCTACAAGTTTGTTATGGGTTACTTTTTGGTAGGATGTGTAGTTTTTGTTTTATTCGTAAAAAATAACATTAGCAGTAAAAAAATCTGCCCGATAAGTGGGCACATTCTCATCAAAACTTTGTTTATTTAATTTCCTTTTCATCTTGTGTGTGGGTTTTCAAAATATTTAATTTTTTTATGTTCTCAGTACTATTTCTAACGATTAAAACAATAAAATAACTATCATTAATGCTCATGGTACTTGCATACTTGATCATTATTTTCCTGTGTGCTGGTGTTATGTTGGCCTAAAATTACATATTATTAATTGATTATATAAAAACGATTTTTTAACAGAATAATTAAAATTTTAAGCAAAGAAATGAACTTTTAACTAAAATAATGAATCAGAAAAAGAAAAAAAAGGAATCTTTAATACAATACTTGATTTTTTTAAAGAAATGAATTTTATGCAATAAAAGACAAATTAAAAAAAATATATTATTTTTTTTAAATAATTAAATTTCTAAAAAAATAGTTAAACTTTTAAAAAATAATTAAATTTCCGATTACAGATGAATTTTCAGCCGAAAAGATTAAGTATCTATAAAAAAAGATACATTTTGAATAAAAAATGGAATTTTGGATTAAAACATTAATTTTCAATAAAAAAAGTAATTTTCAACCAAGGAGATTAATTTTCTAAACAAAAAATTAATTTTTAACAAAATACATGAATTTTCAATCAAACTTTTAATTTATACAAAAAATTTCAAGGAACTTTCAACTTTCCTTGAAGAAATCAATTTTCAGGAAAAAAGTAATTTACCAAGAAAATTAATATTCTACCACAAAAGACTAAGTTTCAACAAAAGACATACATTTTTAATTAAATAGTTGGATTGTCAAATTAAAAAGATAAATTTTATACGAAAAAGATGAATTTTCGACAATATAGTTAGTTTCATCCAAGCAGATGAATTTTCAAACAAGAAGATTAAATTTCTACCAAAAAAGAGAAATTTTTGACAACACATGCAATAGGTAAATTTTTAATCAAAAAATTAATTTTGAACCACAGAAATGGATTTTCAATCAAAAAGAACAATTTTTAACAAAATAGAAAATATTTTGAAAAAAAAAGAATGAGAAAATAAATAACAATTTACCTTCTGTGAAAGAAGACGCCAATCGTTCCTCATTTACATTTTGTGGAGCTGAAATTGTATATATCTTATTAATTATATTATATTATTGTGAAAAATTTAGTAGAAGTTGCACGGAATTTAAAAGATTTCAAACTACCTTCAGGAATGTTAATAAAATATAATGATAAATTTGATTTTTTAATTTAATAATAAATTTTAATAACTTTTCCACAACACATGGTATAAGTACATTTTTAGTTAAAAAATTAATTTTGAACCAATGAAATGGATTTTCAATCCACAAGAACAATTTATAACAAAATACAAGTTATTTCGAAAAAAAGAATGAGAAAAATAATTAAGAAATTACCTTCTGTGGAAGATGACGTTGAGATTTAAAATTAGAATAAAGGAATTTCAAGGGATTTCAAGAGAATTTAAAGATTTTTTAAAGATTTTAAGACATTTTCAATGAATTTAAGTAATCTTAATGAGTCTGACAAGTTTTCAAAATAAAACAAATTAATTTTAAAATAAAGAGATGGACTTTTAATCAAAATGAACAATTTTTAACAAAATACAACAGATACCAACTAATTTGGATTTTTTAAAGGAAAATTAATGAAAAGGAACATCTAAATCTTCTAAATAGAAGTGATTTTAAATGTAAATCATCAAAATCTAGATTTCAAATTAATTTTAAGGCTGTCGAAAAGCGAGGTTATATGTAGATTGTCGATGTGGTGACGGTTTTCGATCTACTCCTCTAGTAGTTTTTTTAAACTTCATTGAATCTCAAGATTTCGCCCAGCGACTCGAGGTCTAATCAGGGATACCATACATAATTGGAACGTACGTCTAACACTAGAAATAGAATAGGATTTGTTGTTACAAACAAATAGGATGAAGAAAGGTTAATTACAAAATTGAAGGACATAACCTATATTTTAGTTACCTCATAGATACTGTTACATTATTTATTTCTTTTTCTTTCTAAATCACTTTACTTTTTAGCCAATCTTGATCTCTTATTCAATTTTGATAGTTACTTGTCAATTCACATGTGTCGCTAAATTTTAGTCATAGATACTTATCTATAACTGTTCGATTTTTCGACGGATTTAACTTGCTCTGGCCAGGAAATTGGTTCCGAGTATGCACGTCGGCACCAATCCTGGTAGAGTGATGAACCTAAAACGAAAGATTTGATTAGCAACAACAATTATAAAGGAAACTCTTGGAAAAGCTACCATTTCTTGATTTAGACCAATCGCAACTTTACTTTCTTCGATTTTTAATCCCTTCAACTCAAAATAGTTTTTAATGATAAAGTCTCTTGAGATCTAGCTATCCACAGAACCAGTATCAATAATAGCTTCTACTGTTTTAGTTCTCATTTCGAATGCCCAAGGCTTAATATCAGTTCATTTGAATGAGGTGTGGGTACTTCAAAGCGAGTCCAGGATTATTTGTAATTATCAGAATTAACCTCGTGGATTTTCAAAAATACATAATTTTGATTTGTAAATCAGATGATTTATTGGATGAGTCCTTGTATGTAAAAAGGTTAAAAATTCAAATGAATTTCGATTCTTACAAACAAAGCTTGCACTTTAATTGATTTTCTTGCTTAAATTAGAAACCATAGTGGACAAGCAGTCGGCTTTATTTCAGAACTGAGAGGAATGGATCTTCGAGCTCCCATATGTAAGCGGGTTAAAAAAAGATCTTCCTTAAATTCTTTGCATCCCTCTAGTTTTCATTTTATTAGCTTCATCTTTTCCTTGAGTCAGAAAGATAACAACATTATCAAGTTGGAGCTTTAGGGAGTTGGTTATTGAGTTCCCATATGAGAATGGGTTAAAGAAGAACCAATTCCTTCCTGCACCTATTAATTGATGATAACCACTTTTGGTGAAACTAATTTGATTCATTTTCTATAAATTTCTATTTATCAATTTGCTTTTGTCTTTTAAACACTTAAATCCTCCTAATTCGCGACCTGTCACCGTATCGCAGCTGGTTCGAATGGTTAAAGACCCTGTCCTGGCGAAACCTCTTCTCGTGACCGGTACCAAGCGCAGAGTGTTCTTCCTGGTTCCCTCGTCGTATCGACTGGGTCTCTTAATTCATCAGACCCGTTTATCCCCTCTTTTTCATAA